>CALYLW010002489.1:0-45688 GCA_944989445.1 Ampullaceana balthica
ATCAGCTTAACACCAAGATTGAGCAAGCTCTTAAGGCCAACACCTCGCAGAAAGCAATCCCCAATCTTCATGATGCTATAGGGACAGAACAAATCGATGCGAATTGGCTCCATCTTCGAGACACTATTTACAACACCTCTCTTGCCTTCCTTGGGAGGAAGGAAAGAAAAATGCAGATTGGTTTGAGGCCCACTGGGTTACAATGAATTCCGTGACGGAGACAAAAAGAAAAACTCTATTGGCCTACCAAGCTTCCCCAGGACCTGACACCCTGCAATGTCTCAGAAATGCCAGAAACACAGCCCGGAAGACTGCACATTTTTGCTCTAACACTTATTGAGTGGAACTATGCAAAATCATTCAATCTGCTGCTGATCATGGAGATATTAAAAAAATGTACGAAGGCATAAAAAAGGCCACTGGGCCCGCAACATCAAAGTCAGCTCCAATCAATACAAAATCAGGTGAGATTATCACAGAACGAGACAAGCAGATGCGCGCTGGACTGAGCACTATCTAGAACTCTATGCGACACAGAATGTAGTATCTGACTCTGCCATAGAAAGAATCCAAGATCTACCAGTTCTAGATCAGCTTGATGCTCCACCGTCACTAGAGGAGCTTAGTAGGGCTATCGATCATCTGCGCAATGGGAAGGCCCAAGGCAACGATGGCCTTCCTGCAGAAGTCCTTAAGCACGGTCAGCCAGCACTACTGAAGCCTCTGCACGAACTCATATGTGATTGCTGGGAGCACGGTCACGTCCCACAGGATATGGGTGACGCCAAAATAGTCACGCTTTATAAAAACAAAGGGGATCACAGCGATTGCAATAACTATCGTGGCATCTCCTTACTGAGTATTGTGGGAAAGGCTTTTGCCAGAGTAATCCTTGCACGCCTGCAAATTCTGGCACATAATGTCTACCCAGAACCACGGTTTTCGGGCTGGCCGGTCAATAATGGACATGATCTTCTCACCCCGTCTGCTACAAGAGAAATGTCGGGAGCAACAGAAAGCCCTCTTCGTTGCCTTCATAGATCTAACAAAGGCATTTGACCTGGTCAGCCGCAAGGGTCTGCTACGCATATTTGAAATTAAACAACCCCGTAAAAACAAAGTTTTTGACTATAAATCCCTTATATATGAGACATAACTTAAAGTATTGATTATGTTCCAATGCGAAAATCATTTAACATGTGTTCACCTGTGGCTGGCCTGAAGTCAAGCGAACACGCAAAATGTAAACAAAAGCACGCCGGTACACCACTCTAACATGGCAGCGTAAAGCTTGTTCGCCCGGCGAAAGTAGGTAAGTGAAACTTTAATCAAACCGAAATTATCTCCCCTGCCGCTACATATAGTTTATATAGATAAACTAAAAATGCATTAATTTAATTACGGTACGTTTGATCGATCTGAAATTTTGATACGATGCATTGTTAGGTGACACGGGTCCGTGTGCCAAATTTCAGCTCGATGGCTTTACTGGAAGTGGGTCATTTTCGACTTTTGTTTTTTCGCGGGCGGACGGGCGTCGCGGATGGACGAGGGACGAACGACGAACGAGACGGCGGTGAAGTTAATATAAGGGATTTAATAAACAACCCCGTAAAAACAAAGTTTTTGACTATAAATCCCTTATATATGAGACATAACTAAAAGTATTGATTATGATCAAAAGTGACAAACATTTACAGACTGAAAACGAAATTATCTCCCTTGGCTTTAAAACTAGGTCAACTCTAGCAGACGACGACTAAACATTCTAAATAGTGATTTATATAGTAAAGATAAACTAAAAATGCATTAATTTAATTTCGGTACGTTCGATCGATCTGAAATTTTGATACGATGCATTGTTAGGTGAGACGGGTCCGTGTGCCAAATTTCAGCTCGAGGTCTTCACTGACTGGAAGTGGGTCATTTTCGACTTTTGTTTGTCTAAATATTGATTTATATAGATAAACTAAAAATGCATTAATTTAATTACGGTACGTTCGATCGATTTGAAATTTTGATACGATGCATTGTTTGCTGAGACGGGTCCTTGTGCCAAATTTCAGCTCGTTGGCTTCACTGGAAGTGGGTCATTTTCGACTTTTGTTTTTCCGCGGGCGGACGGGCGTCGCGGACGGGACGAACGACGAATGAGACGGCGGTGAAGTTAATATAAGGGATTTAAAAATAGGATGTCCGCCTCGGCTTCTCTCCATCATCGAGTCCTTCCACACCAATATGCACAGCACAGTGCTCTTCGATGGTGCCACCTCAGAACCCTTCCCAGTTTGTAGCGAAGTCAAACAGGGCTGTGTACTGGCTCCAACACTCTTCGGTATCTTTTACTCGATGCTACTGCGTCATGCTTTCGAGAACTGCTTCGAGGGTGTAAACATCCATACCAGGACGGATGGAAATCTATACAACATCAGCCGTCTCCGTGCGAAGAGAAAAGGGGAAATTAACTGCTAGCAATAATTTTATTTAAAGGGACGCTGGCTGGATAGGGCCCCAGTTTGAATTGCAGCCATATATATGTATGTATATATATGTATGTATTATCTTTCTTTGTCTAGTCCCGACCCCAAATATCATTCCTTCATGGCTTAAAAAATGTTTGGATCCCCTTGTTGTAATGAGATATGCCCTGGTACACGGAGGAAAGCGTGTAATTAATGAGATATGCCCTGGTACATGGAGGAAAGCGTGTAATTAATGAGATATGCCCTGGTACATGGAGGAAAGCGTGTAATTAATGAGATATGCCCTGGTACATGGAGGAAAGCGTGTAATTAATGAGATATGCCCTGGTACATAGAGGAAAGCGTGTAATTAATGAGATATGCCCTGGTACACGGAGGAAAGCGTGTAATTAATGAGATATGCCCTGGTACATGGAGGAAAGCGTGTAATTAATGAGATATGCCCTGGTACATGGAGTAAAGCGTGTAATTAAACACTTAAAGAAAAAGAGTAGCTAGCAAACATGGGTAGGAAATAGAGAGCCATAGTCAGTGATAAATGTCTAGAGATACACAAATTGTTTGAGGAACTTTTGCTGGGACTATGAGTAGGTGCTCTATTAGAACTTAACTAGAAGAAAATAAACGTGAGCTGCTGTACATTTTTACAATGCACTCAAAGCCTAGAAATTCTTAATTTCGTCAACAGATTTTTAAAAATCCTGAAGTCAGGATAGAATTTGGTTGCTTGTTGGGTCAGTAAAAAAAATTTTCTTCTATTTTTAACATTGAGGTACAGTCGGTCAGACTCTTTTCAGTTGAGTTTTAACTTACAGGTACAGGTCCAAACACGTTTCCAGACACAGAGTAATGCTAGCATAGAGAAGGCAATGACACTCATAGCAGCGAATAGACTGATGAAAACGATTTCTCGCGTTGCAGGTTTATCGCTGGTCAAGTTCGGTGCTGAAAAACAAATCATTGAAAAGGTATGTGTTAACTTAAATAAATCATTGAAAAGGTATGTGTTAACTTAAATAAATCATTGAAAACGTATGTGTTAACTTTAATAAATCATTGAAAAGATATGTGTTAACTTAAATAAATCATTGAAAAGGTATGTGTTAACTTAAATAAATCATTGAAAAGGTATGTGTTAACTTAAATAAATCATTGAAAAGGTATGTGTTAACTTAAATAAATCCTTGAAAAGGTATGCATTAACTTAAATAAATCATTGAAAAGGTATGTGTTAACTTAAATAAATCATTGAAAAGGTATGCGTTAACTTAAATAAATCATTGAAAAGGTATGCGTTAACTTAAATAAATCATTGAAAAGGTATGCGTTAACTTAGACAAATCATTGAAAAGGTATGTATTAACTTAAATAAATCATTGAAAAGGTATGTGTTAACTTTTTAAAAAATGTATAAACAATTCAATGAATTTCGTCACTAGTACATTTTATATTATTAACTTACAGTCTTAATCATTCAGTAAAATAAAATTCAGTTTTAAAAAAATATTTTTTTTGGTGTTCTTCAAGCCACTTTATTGACGATAAACGTCCGTCAGCTCACCTTTACATTTGGGGAAAAAGGCTTGTCCTTTACTTTTATACATTCCATTTGTGTAATAACGGAAGTCACACGAGAAGCTGTTCTCTAGCTTACAGTGGTCACTTGACAAGCCCATATTAAACACAAACGATTTCCGACCATCTTTCATGTTGTTTCTATACCCGAACAGAGCGTCTACATCATCTCTTCCAACGATCTGCAATAATATTTTTAAAGTAACATTTTATTATTAAAACTAGCCACCTTTCTAAAGGCTGAGAATTTACTTTAAAAAAAAACATATGGGTATGTTGAGTATTGGCTGCCTCTTAAGACATATCAAATGCTCATGTTCGACCCAAAGGTCAAGGTTGTAGAATAGAGGGGCTACAAAGAGTACTTTCGGTCCACTTTAGTTTGATTTTATTATTCTTATTTTAAAATTCTAGTCGCTGAAATACCCGATCCTCTATCATTAAAGGAAATACGTTAAATTTAAAGTCAAAATAGATAAAATAAATTGTGCAGCATCGAATTATCTCAATGATAAATGAAAATGGTTTCTAGCGGAATTAACAAGGTTTTAATCAGGGCTGGTGGCACGAAATAAAGTCTTCCCAAAAATAAACTCTCCGGGGAGAATGTTTTAAGATAAAGCCTCCTGGGTTAAAATTAAACCCAACCTTCATTGAATTAAATAATAAATCAGGGTTGTACTAACGTTTATGCATCAGCATATAAATATCGCATTTGTGTTACATGCATTAATTTTTTATCAATCATATGCTTAGAAGTTTGCGTAACAAAATTAAGGGCAAATCGGTTTCTTAACCACCCCCACCCCCCTGAAAAAAAATTGAAGTAAACATTTGTTATTTTAAAATAATAATTATTCTCTATTCTTTTATTTTTGAGTGATCTTTGTTTATTATATTAAAAGTGTGCAGGGGGTGCACTTATTTTTGGGGAGACTTTTTTTTTAACAGGTGGTGAGAATTTATTTTAATCGAGAGGAAAAGATTTTCGTCCCCCGCAGATTTTATTTTAAAATAAATGTGCCGTTGCTGGGGGATGGACGAGGAATTATTTAGCAACACCGGCTAATGGCGGGTACGAAGTGACAAAATTTTTATTTAAAAAATGTATTCTGAACTCTTCTCATAATTTTTTAAAGGGCTTCCACTGCTTATTTGTAACCCAACCTCAAATTTTTTTGCGCCATCCCTGCTTTTATTGCCCGTGATATAAATAGTTACTGAAAAATTTGAAAACGGCAAGGATGATTTTTTTCACCCATTTTTTTTCTCTTTGTACTTCTCCAACCACTTAAATTGCGTAATTATTTCATAAGACACTATTGTGTCAAAAATTACTAACTTGTTCATTTTGCATTGCATCTTTTGGAAGAACAGTTAACACCTCATGTGTGGTCCCGTTGGAATAATCAATCAGTTTCAAAATCGTGAATTGAATGTCCAATTCTTGCTTGTGAGACACAATACATTCCCACCTGTTCCCTTGCTCAAGTTCTACAATACTGACTTCAACCTCCGCTGTCTCAACTGCATGTTCCGCGACGTCAGCTTGGTCTGTGACGCCGCCAGGCTGTTCTGTCACATCAATATCGCTAGTCCCTGTAACCTGGTCTGTCAAAGAGATTCCCAAATTTGGTAATTTCATTTATCAATAAAGGGTAATGTAAAATTATTTTCAATAATCCTGTCATATAATGTCATATATATACCATATATACCCCATCATTATAGTTGAAATAAAAACAATGCCCGAGACCAGCTGACTGTCAAGTTTATAGCATTTAATATTTAAAGTCACAAAGGACATCACGGCTGCGTGTGGAATATTGGCAGCCCATGTAATAAGAGATGGGGATCTTAACTGTATGGGTCAGTGAGACCTTACCCCATGTTCCATACATTTTAAGCGTGCTCTCTGTTGTGTTGCAAAATGAGGATAAAAATAGTTCACTCAGCTCATTAACACACCATCAAAGACATTGTGAAATCAGTCTGACGGGAAATGTATCAATATAATAGATACCACCCGTGGTGTAGCATACGCCGCAGACTTGCTCATAGATAGTGCAAAGAAAGGGGGGACAGAATGGACACAAACTGCAGCACGAAGAATTAAGGACAACGCAAATGAACGTTGGGGGGGGTAGGGGGACATTGTTGACGTATTGATGGTCTCGAGACACGTGCACTGCGGTTAGCTACCTGCACCAACCTAGCTTGCCAACCATAAACTGAGATTGGCTGACCCTTGTGAGGGTCAGCTATGCTTGGAAAAAAGGCGAAAAACAAACAAGCATTTTTAAAAATTAAAAAAATAATGTTTCCGCTGAGGCTTGAACACAGTACCTCTCACATGTAAGGCGGACGTGATAACCGCTGCCACTACATTACGAACAACATGGTATTCCGTGAAGGAACAACGCAAGTGAACGCAAGAAGCATTGTTGGTCTCGAAACATGCCCACCCCCTTTAGAACCCACTTTTCTTGATTGGTCGACCCCAGCGACGATCATTCGTCATGCTCATTTGCACTCTACTGGCTCTTGATCTTGTTCTGGTGAATTATATATATTGATTTTATTTGTGCGTGAATAAGAGGACGATTTTTTCCTCTACTATTATATGTGTATAAATTAAGAATTTTTTTAAAAAGCTAAACGGAATTTGTAGGAGGGAATAGAAGGGGCGGGGGCGCTGTGAGAAATTTTCTTTAGCGGACTGTAAGTTGCATTAAAATGAGTATGAGATATAAAAAAACATTTTACTAATGTAATTGACATTTTTCGTTTAATCTCGCTTCGGTTTGCCAACAAATATTTTCTGTTGAAATTTTGTTCGATGGTTAATTTTTTCGATCAATTAAAATAAGGATTTCCCCATTATTTTATGTAACAGCGTTATCTAAGGTATAAAACTAAATGAACTTTAGTTGTCTCAATTAAGACAAGAGCTAATGCTGCGAAATAATTATGCATAGTAATACAGATAGCAAACGGACAAACAATTTCTTCAAGTGCTTAATTGCTTATAACTCTTATAGCAGGCTGTCAAAGGTCAACAGGACCATGGATAAAAGACTTTGAAAAACATAACAAAAGATGATGAATTAGAAGAAAGAAAGAATATCCGAACAAAATGATTTTGACAATCTTAGTTCTCAGTGTCCTTCAGAAGAGCTATTTGTATTCTGAGCGTGTGTACGCCAATGATGTCTCGCAGACACCTTAAGTAGAAGCTATCATGTATGTGTCTGCATGCATGTGTTTGTATGCGAGTATGAATGTATGTATGATGATGAAGGCGTGAATATGTTTGTGCGTATGTCTACGTAAATATGTATGTCCATGATTGTGAATGCTTATGTGTATTTGTGTATACGTGCGTGCATGCGTGTGTGTGTGTGTGTGTTTGTGTGTGTGTGTGTGTGTTCATGTGCATATGTAAGGATGCCTGAATGTGTGTTCCGGAACGTGTGTGTGTATTTTTGTGTAGTTTGTGTGTTTGCGCAGGTGTGTATTTGTGCATGCTTGCGTCTATTTATGTGTTCCGGTTTTTCCGTGTGTTTGCATGCGTTTGTATGTACAATAATGTACATGCATGTGTATGCATGCGTGTATGAGTGCGTGCATGTGAGTGTATGTGTGTGTTAATGTTTATGTGTGAGTGTGTGTGCCTGCAGGTGTGTGTTTGCGTGTGTGCATATGGTCAAGCGGGCATAGTTCGGTCATGTGCTACGACATGATAACCTGACAAAAATGATACTACAAGGCACTGTAGAGGGGGGTCGGCGAAGAGGTGTGTGCGTGCGTGTGTTTCTGTGTGTGCTTGCATGTGTGTTTGCGGCACGAGTACATGTGTGTATGTGTTTGCATGTGTGTATGTGTTTGCATGTGTGTATGTGTTTGAATGTGTGTGTGTATGAATGAGTACATGTGTGTATGTGTGCATGCGTGTATGTGTGTATGCATGAGTACATGTGTGTGTACATGTGTGTGTCTATGTGTTCGTGTAAGTGTTTAACAACGTGAATATTTGACCCGTGTTACACAGGGACCCACCTACCCCCACCCAACCCCACCGCCCCACTCCATCCAATCCAATAAATCATGCATGAGTGTGTCAATCAAAATCCATGCATAGACCATATATGACAAAATTCCAATCACGTTTGATGTGGAGCCTCCAAAGAAAAATATAAATGGCTTGTTAAGGTTTCCCTTTAACATGCATGGCACCCTGACACGTGACCATTCGTCCTACAGCTATAGCCAGTGGCGTCACTAGGGGGGGCGGGCCGCCCCGGGTGACACCCGTCAGGGGGTGACACCCGAGCCTAAAATTTTACTGTGTACGATTTTATGTCAGAAAACAAAAGATGACAATTTTTTTAATCTAGAAAGAAATTAAGAAATACAATGAAATACGTTAAACGCGAAAACTCTTATTTAAAAAAATATCAGTTAACTTGCAATAATAAAACATTCCCAACACACGATCAACATTAAAACAAATTAGGAAAAAAAAGGAAAAGAAATAGTCGCAGCAGAGAGATCTTTAAAAAAAGCTGGAATGAAAGAGGCAGTGTCTTCTGTTTAAAAGATATAAAGCCATTTGGGCTTGGACACACTGACAGCATAAACGAATCCCACCTCACGACTCCCTCCACCACAGTGGGGTGGGGGGAATACGATTTTTTATCACACCCCCCCCCACAAAGAAAAAAAATCAAAAGATGGGTTTTCTTTGTTGATGTTTTTCTTGAGGAAAATTATGATTTCAATGTCTTTGAGTTAATATTTTATATATATATATTTATTAAAGGCGTGAAAGCATAGATATGCATGTTTATATACAGGTAGTCCTCCGGTTACGACGGTCCCGTCCCGACTTACGCTGTTTAGTCCTTACGAACGCGCCCCCGTAAAAAATAGTAGTACGCGTTATTCCGTATTTTTTATTTAAAAAATTCATGAGGTAACGAATTCATTTCTCTATTTGAAATAACAAAAATTATTGAAAAATATGTATGATTATTATTTCAACCTACAACTTTCGTTTGCGAATTTTTCAAATGGCGAAGTTTTCAATCAAGTCAATAAAGCTGAGTAAGCTTACAAGTTCCTTTTCAATGCTCATTAGAGAGAGCATATTCAGCCTTTTTCGTTCCATGCAAATTCTAACTCATTATATATTCTTTTCAACTTTGAAAAGGATCGCTCTCAGCTGCAGTTTGATGTCATTATTGAAAGATAGATGCGAAGTGCGATGTGTACATTTGTAAAGGACTGTGTGAAATATAGCTCATTCAAAAGCAGCAAAAATTTTAGCTCTGTGCAAGTTTTTTTAGTTTCTCTTTGTGCTAACTCATTTTCCTTACCCTGAGCCTGGGGCTGGACAATGACTTTTTTAAGAGTTCTAAAAATTGGACTAATTCTGAAGGTAAGCAGTCTTTGAAATCACTCGTGAACCTACGTGTGGAAGAAAATCAGAAGCCCCGAGCCTAGTGCTCTTTATGGGTCTTCCCGGAAGATCCCCTTAGCCATCTGGCCACCAAAGGGACGTAACAGCTGAGGGACCCCCCCCCCAAAAGCGGTCGCTTCTGAAGCGGCCACCTGGACATCCAGGACATACAGTCGAAGGTGCCTCCCACTAAGTTGCCCTCACAAGGAGGTGGTGGAATTTCCTACTACGACCCGCTACCACTTTGGCGCCATCCCGGCAAAGCACACGGGTCTCCATGGTTAGGACCGAAAACAGACCGGGGGATCATCAAAGACCTACCTAGGGTGCAACCCCCACTGGAAGGTTTCCTCAGAGCTGGCGTCCAATGCGTTCTTCGCGGCACTTTTTGCTAATCCGTACTGGCGCTCCTGGGCCTAAACCGGCACCGTTCGATGGCGTTGCTAGTAAATTGAGGGGGACGAAATGGTTGCTTCGGATTTACCCGACCCCTTCTTCGAAATCTCTTGAATGTTCTTCCATTAACTTGGCTGCTTCCCATCGGGTGGCGAAAGTGCTGAGCTCAGTTAGGTTTGTAAGAAAGCCAAATTTCTCATGGATGTATTTATATGCACCTAACCAATGTTGTAGGGCTTAAGAAATTTTGTCAATGATTACCAGAAATACCTCAATCTTGAATTTTTTTCTCCAGGAGAATACTGTTTTGTTGATGTCCCTTTATCAAACTGACGCTTTCTTTTTTTTTGATAGTATTGAAGATTGTTTACACTGTTTTTACCACGGACATTTCCTTTCCTTTGTCTTCATAGGAATAAAATTAAGAATGCTATTTTTTAACAAACTCAATGAGAGACTTCCTTTCTAAAATTGTTTCCCAAATTTCAAGTAAAATAGCGACTTCCAGTTGTTCAATTTCCTTTAGAAATCCTTCTTCTTCAAGTCGGCAGTCACGTGGCTGATTTTCATTCGTTGCTAATTCTTCCAGTGCTGCGATATTCTCATGGTATGAGCTATTAACAGACCTTACACCATAATGTCAGGCTGACCATCTTGTGTCAGACAAGGCTTTGTTAGCATATATCAATTTCATATGTTTTTGAAGTACCTGTCAACGATGAGTAGATGCAACAAGTCGGGTACAAAGATTTTGCAGAAGACAAAAAAATCTGACCGCAGTAGGACAACCTGCTGCTCTTTTCCCAACCAAATTAAAGGAATGAGCTGTGCACGGCACATAATGAGCCTCACGAAGAATAGCCTGGTTTCCGTTATACTTCCTACTCATTTGCAGCATTGCCGTATGACTGTCCAAGGCATTTTCAGGGATTCGTACAAACATAATGGCCTGCATCTTTATTATACACTATAATTCATAAAAAGTTTGGGGGACCTTAAATTATTGGGGGCTTTAGCCCGTTCAGCAACCCCCCTTTTAATCCGCCATAGGGGGGGGGGTCCACGCATCTGTGACGATGTGGTACGAGGAGGGGGTGTTTAAGAAATGTGACGTCACATCAAAAACTTGAAACTTTAAATAAAAGTTTCACTTTAATATTTCATTGTTTACCATTTATTTAATTACCTTTTCAATGACTTCACGCGTGTTACGATATTACAGTGCAGACTTACCCTAAATACATATTTAAATGACAAAAAATAATTTGCAACATGCTAATTTTTATTGAGAAAATATGGCTTGGGGGAGGGGTGTCAAAGCTTTGTGACGTCATATCGTAAAAAAGGGGTGGGGTCTAAGTTTTTGTGACAAAGTATGACGCTGGGAGAGGGTGGGGTAAATAAATATCGGCAACCTCGCGTGACGTCATTTATGGACGGCCCCTTCAGTCATGAAGGGGTGACACCACGAGCTACCGCCCCGGGTGACACCAACCCTAGTGACGCCTCTGGCTATAGCGTCATCTTTAACTGTTTCTTGGCGGGGTGGTGGAGGATGAGGGGAAATGAAATTAACTTCTTGTTATATTGTCAAAGCGCTGATATGGCCTATGTGCACGGTAATGTCATTATATGTTGTATTTAGGAGATGAATATTTTAAATTGAATGCATTGCTTATTACTACACTAGCAAACAAACACATGCTCGCACACACAGACACATGCATGTACAAACTCGCACGAATATACACTAATGCAGGGGTGATAATAGGATTGGTGTCACCCAGTGCGGCAGCTCATGGTGTAACCCCTCACGGCCTACCTTATGTATAGAAGTCCTCCGAGTCTCCCCTTGCCAAATAACGGGAATATTGTAGAAGATCTGTGCGTGTGTCTCTATCTCAACTCAAATCGTCGTTCAAATCAATAACAACACGCCACTCAGCAAAGTCAGTTCTTTTTTTAGTGCAACACTTCTCAATCTGGTCTTCACTTCGCACTCAATGCTCAGTCTCTGTCCGTAATGCGGCCTAGTGGCACCCAGACTCCTACTTCTGGTCACACGGTCTCTTTATTCGGTGGCACCCTGGCTTCTCTCTTGCGTCCCTGTCTTCTTTACTCTCTGGTCTAACATGTCCCTGTCTTCCTACTCTCTGGTCGAACATGTCCCTGTCTTCCTACTCTCTCGTCTCACATGTCCCTGTCTTCCTACTCTCTGGTCTAACATGTCCCTGTCTTCCTACTCTCTGGTCTAACATGTCCCTGTCTTCCTACTCTCTTGTCGAACATGTCCCTGTCTTCCTACTCTCTGGTCGAACATGTCCCTGTCTTCCTACTCTCTGGTCTAACATGTCCCTGTCTTCCTACTCTCTACTCTCTATTCGAACATGTCCCTGTCTTCCTACTCTCTGGTCGAACATGTCCCTGTCTTCCTACTCTCTGGTCTAACATGTCCCTGTCTTCCTACTCTCTGGTCGAACATGTCCCTGTCTTCCTACTCTCTACTCTCTGGTCGAAAATGTCCCTGTCTTCTTTACTCTCTGGTCGAAAATGTCCCTGTCTTCTTTACTCTCTGGTCGAACATGTCCTTGTCTTCCTACTCTCTGGTCGAACATGTCCCTGTCTTCCTACTCTCTGGTCGAACATGTCCCTGTCTTCTTTACTCTCTGGTCGAAAATGTCCCTGTCTTCCTACTCCCTGGTCGAACATGTCCTTGTCTTCCTACTCTCTGGTCTAACATGTCCTTGTCTTCGTACTCTCTGGTCTAACATGTCCCTGTCTTCCTACTCTCTGGTCTAACATGTCCCTGTCTTCCTACTCTCTGGTCTAACATGTCCCTGTCTTCCTACTCTCTGGTCGAACATGTCCCTGTCTTCCTACTCTCTGGTCGAACATGTCCCTGTCTTCCTACTCTCTGGTCTAACATGTCCCTGTCTTCCTACTCTCTGGTCTAACATGTCCCTGTCTTCCTACCCTCTGGTCTAACATGTCCCTGTCTTCCTACTCTCTGGTCGAACATGTCCCTGTCTTCCTACCCTCTGGTCTAACATGTCCCTGTCTTCCTACTCTCTACTCTCTGGTCGAAAATGTCCCTGTCTTCTTTACTCTCTGGTCGAAAATGTCCCTGTCTTCTTTACTCTCTGGTCGAACATGTCCCTGTCTTCTTTACTCTCTGGTCGAACATGTCCCTGTCTTCCTACTCTCTGGTCTAACATGTCCCTGTCCTTATATTACTTATATTGCTAGCTAAAGGCATGTGGGTGATATTTGAGGATCCCTCCTGGTTTTAAGCCATTAAAACGAACTGCTAGCATACTTTTCCCAGGTCCACATGAACTACATTTGACATCTCCCTGGACTATGGTCAGGTTTGACATGACTAAAATCTTTGCTCTGGTCATGTCGATTATTTGTAACCTAACACCCCCCCCCATTCAGTCGCTCTCTTGCCCTGTGTGTGGTCAGGGGGGTTGAGGGGAAAGAGGTGGGGTAATGCCCTTTTGCTGGGGGCGCACCCAACTCTACGCGTTTCTCCACAATATACACAATGTTACATTTTGATACCCCCCCCATTCTGATGGTGTCACCCGGTGCGGTCCAAACCAACCCCACCTCCTAGTGACGCCCATGCACTAAACACAAAATTAATGCACGCGCGCAACAAATGTTCACATAAACTCATACACTCATGTACGAACGCAAATACACATATGAAGGCACACACACACACTCACACATGCGCGCACACACATGGGATCACCGCACGTCACATAAAAATAGTAACAGCTGCTTGCCGGGATAATGCACAATATAAATGATCAAATTATTATTATTATTATTATTATTATTATTATTATGTAAACGAGCATCTAGACTAAAAATTTTGTACATGAATCAATGAGACATTGATGCTTAAGTAATTATGATGCAACGTACAGCTTGATAGAGACAGACTTGATGTTAGTGCACGCAACTTGTGACAACATTGCTACGTGTTACTCAGTTGCTTACCTGCTGCTTGAGTCAAGAGGACAAATCCAATCGTAAGAGTTGTAACCACGAACGCCATGGTCATGTTGGTCGAGTTCATGGTTGGAGCCTGAAGTCCAGACGGTTATGTTAGAAACTCGGTTACAGATTCCAATAAGAAAGGTCGAACCAAATTGCCGTAGTGTCACTCACGTGTTCGACTTGTGACACAAGTAGTTGTTTTTTTTTAATTTTATTTTGGAAAAACAATTCTAGATTCAGAAGCAAAGTACACTACATTTCTGCTTGAGCTGTAACAGGTACAGTCCTAGGACACATGATGCCAAAAGTGTGGCTGTTTCACATCCGGCATCGGTTTTTAAACCCATTCCCGAAGCCCGGACCGAATGTCTGTGAGCCCCAAGACATCGTCCACGTGGCACTTACACGCAGCAGCCAGCCCAGCATCTGACTCCCAATTTAGGAATTAATTAGATGCTGACCTCATGACACAACTCAAGTCACGTGATCATTTTTGTTCAACTTGCGACTATTTCAATGCCCATTTGGCTGCATACCAAGTGCATGCATTGACCAATGAAATTGTTCCTTTCAGGTGCCATTGGTTGTCTTGTGATTGGTTGCTGCAAGGAGAAAATGACTGCTCTCCCCTGCACGCTCAAATTCCACAACAGAACTAGAACAATGTCTCATCATCTTTATTGGTGGCCATTGAACTCTAGTAAAAATTAGTCACTCTAATATAACACTCCCACCCCCCTCCCTCTACACACTTATGATCATATTTTGTTGTTGGAGTGATGTTGGGGAATTTGAAAATTTAAATGACATAAAACAGCAAAGTTTAGATGACAGGAAACACTTGATGGGTAATATGGTAAAAGTTAACTATTAAAATTAAGCAAAGCGTTACCACCCCTATATTATTAAATTAAGTTTGTTTTATATCATGTCCCCCTTCGCCAATCCAACTGTTGAAAGTAATTGTAAAAAAACTTATTCCATGTATAAGTTTTCGGAAGATACTGGAAAGGAAAAAGTGCGACATTAACTCCCTTCCATGTGCTGCTCTTCCACATGACACCTTCTCACCTACTAAACCGCTACCCTGGGTGAAGTCCTCATAAGTCCTCCTACGTGTCGTAAAAATTTAGAGGCAACGTTTCATTAAATCTGCGCGGCTGCGCGTTCGCGTACACATCTGACCGATGCCAGGCAGCTGTTTAGAATAACCGCAGAGCAACTTTTGATAGGATGATATTTATTATAGTGTGTTTATTTGCGGGGTGGAACAAAATAGATTCTGTGCAACTTTTCACACGAGTTTGCCATTCTGCGCACAGACCAGGGAAACTTAGAGTGAACTGGTTGAGGGGGGGGGGTCGTCCACTAGGCAGAACACATCTTAAAATGACGACTTGACGTCATTTAATTGTAGTACACGTGTCAGTCGTTTGTGGGGGGGGGGTAGCGGTGGGATAGCGTTTGTTATTGTAGTACACACACATAAGGAAGGAAAAAGTAGGGAGGGGTAGAAATTAAGGAGGATGGACATAGAACTCGCCACATTTTTATTTATGTAATTTTTGTATTCGATGAATAGTTTACCTCTTTTGTAATTCCTTCGATTAAACTCAACCACAGATGTAAAGTAACTCATACACGTATTCGTAAGATCTGTTTGTAAATAACAACAAAATATAGAGAGTGACCTCCTTTACGATGATGTCTCTGAATTGCTTGTGGTTCAAGATGACAATAATTTTTATCAGTGGCGTGCTCGCGGGTTGGCAAGGGAGCAAATGATCCGAGGGGCGCATTATTAACGGCGGTCATTTTCATATACATGTAGTTTACTACCTTCTAAAGCTTGAAAGGTTAAAAAAAGTGAAGCTTTTTTTTCTAATCTAAAGAGTACTTAAGAGAGACATTAATATAATAAATGAATACAATATTCAAACGTAATGTAGGAAAATTCTTACTAAATCTTTGATGTAAATTTTTCTGATACTAATGTTACCGAAAGCAAATGCCTAAAGTGGCACACGAACATGATACTGATGCGCCGGTACCTGCAATTCAAGGGTGGGCTAACTGTGGCCCGCTTCGGAGTTCTATGCGACCCGCGAAAACCTACAGCAATCTCGAACAACTATTAAATTAATGTTTCAACCGTAATGCTTGTACTTAAGTGACGTTGAATTTTGTTTAGGTCAAAACCCTTACCGTTTTATTTATAACTAATGTGACCTTGCCCTGAAAACTTTCCACATCATTTCTTGTATTTAATGTAATTGATACTTCAAGTTTATCAGCCGCTCAATGCTTTATTCGAACAATATCCTAAAATATCAAGTAAAGAGTTAACAACTGACATAGATTTTGCTGAAATAAGTAAATGGCCCGATAGTTTGATGATAATTTTATATTAATATTAGTATAACGACATTGGATAACTATCAAACAATAACAAGAAATTCACCAAATCAGCTAAAGGCCAAATACCAAAATGACACATAAGAAGGCTAATAAGATAATGATTTTTACACTATGTAGATTAATAGAGAAAAAAAAAGTTACCACATAAGAGTTCTCCTAGTTTTTTCCTGTAAATGTACCTTGCTTTTCTAATGAAAAGTGTGCTGTACTAATAAGTATAGAGTGCCACGTGATGTTTTTAAAATTAAGTTTATTATATCGTATGAATGTAGACCTCCATTTGGTAAGTACGAGTTCAACGTATCGACACATGATCTCCTGCAGGTGACCTCATTAAAACTTTTACAGTCAACGATTGACAACTGTAAAAAGTGTTGAAGGACATTTGTGCCTGGTCACATAAAATACAGTTAGTTCAATACTTTAAAATGTCAGATTTTGAGCAACCATGTTTCAGATGTCCTTAGGAATGGGTGGCTCTTCAGATGTTCTCGGGAATGGGTAGCTCTTCAGATGTTCTCGGGAATGGATAGCTCTTCAGATGTCTTCAGGAATGGGTAGCTCTTCAGCGAACCATGGGCATTGGGTGGCAATTAATAGCAGCGTATAAAAGATAACACTGTTTCTGTTTTTAACAGTTTTTAATGTTCGTTTAGTTTAGGGATTTATCAACTAAGTCTAGGGCTTATTTTAAAGGTTTGCCCCCCCCCCAAATCCCATTTGGAGCCTGACACACTTGATGGACAGCCATTAAAAGTTATACATGTATATAATATAAGTTAACAAAAATAACAACAACCAAAAACGCACCGTTAGGTTTTCAGACAATTGACAACTAAATGATCCAACAGCGTTCTCTCAACATACCCTAAAAAATTTCATACAATATTAACTATTTCTTTACCCTGCTAGCACTAGAGTTTGTTTCCCCGTCCCGTACAAAAGTTGCCACCCAGCCAGCCAGGTGCGCGGTGCCATCGACGAAATGGGTATAGATAAAATCCCGACCACCCGACAACGGTATAGATTAAAGCTCGACCACCCGACAACGGTATAGATTAAAGCTCGACCACCCTACAACGGTATAGATTAAAGCTCGACCACCCTACAACGGTATAGATTAAAGCTCGACCACCCTACAACGGTATAGATTAAAGCTCGACCACCCGACAACGGTATAGATTAAAGCTCGACCACCCTACAACGGTATAGATTAAAGCTCGACCACCCTACAACGGTATAGATTAAAGCTCGACCACCCTACAACGGTATAGATTAAAGCTCGACCACCCTACAACGGTATAGATTAAAGCTCGACCACCCTACAACGGTATAGATTAAAGCTCGACCACCCTACAACGGTATAGATTAAAGCTCGACCACCCGACAACGGTATAGATTAAAGCTCGACCACCCTACAACGGTATAGATTAAAGCTCGACCACCCTACAACGGTATAGATTAAAGCTCGACCACCCGACAACGGTATAGATTAAAGCTCGACCACCCGACAACGGTATAGATTAAAGCTCGACCACCCGACAACGGTATAGATTAAAGCTCGACCACCCTACAACGGTATAGATTAAAGCTCGACCACCCGACAACGGTATAGATTAAAGCTCGACCACCCGACAACGGTATAGATTAAAGCTCGACCACCCGACAACGGTATAGATTAAAGCTCGACCACCCTACAACGGTATAGATTAAAGCTCGACCACCCGACAACGGTATAGATTAAAGCTCGACCACCCGAAAACGGTATAGATTAAAGCTCGACCACCCGACAACGGTATAGATTAAAGCCCGACCATCCAACTATGGTATAGATTAAAGCCCGACCATCCAACTATGGTATAGATTAAAGCCCGACCACCCTACAACGGTATAGATTAAAGCCCGACCTTCCTACAACGGTTTCATTGGACCTGTTTAGTTTCATTGTTTCATTAGTTCCATATTAAATATCTCCACTGAAGAAAAAGATTATAATAAGAAAAACCCGTAAAAAACCAAGTTTTTGACTATAAATCCTTTATGTATGAGAAGTAATTAAAAGAATGTTCATTATAATACGCAGCGCCAGACCATCCAGAAATACAAAATTGCAGTTGTGTCGTAAAACATGTTTAATATAATGCGCACCGATCAGGAATATGTTTATAAAAAGAGCTGTCAATAAAATACGCACCTCATTGCGCGACAGAAAGGTTGTTCAATATAATACGCACCGCGACGCTCTATCTCAAAAAATAGCATGATACATAGGAATAAATAAAATAATCTAAAAAATCAAAAATTTAATTACGGTACATGCGATCGATCTGAAATTTTGATACATTGTTTTTATCATAGGTACGAAACTGCCTGCAAAATTTCAGCTCGCTATCTTGCGAGCAAGTGGGTTAAAAATCGATCAAAAGTTTCGGCGACAAGGTCGGTCGGTCGGTCGGCCGCAGACACCACGAGTTAATATAAAGGATTTAATAAGAAAAACCCGTAAAAAACCAAGTTTTTGACTATAAATCCTTTATGTACGAGAAGTAACTAAAAGAATGTTCATTATAATACGCAGTGCCAGACCATCCAGAAATACAAAATTGCAGTTGGGTCGTAAAACATGTTTAATATAATGCGCACCGATCAGAAATATGTTTATAAAAAGAGTTGTCAATAAAATACGCACCTTATTGCGCGACAGAAAGGTTGTTCAATATAATACGCACCGCGACGCTCTATCTCAAAAAATAGCATGATACATAGGAATAAATCAAATAATCTAAAAAATCAATAATTTAACTACGGTACATGTGATCGATCTGAAATTTTGATACATTGTTTTTTATTATTGGTACAAAACTGCCTGCAAAATTTCAGCTCCCTGGCTTACGAGCAAGTGGGTTAAAAATCGCTCAAAAGTTTTGGCGACAAGGTCGGTCGGTCGGACGGTCGGTCGGCCGCAGACACCACGAGTTAATATAAAGGATTTAAAAATAGACACCTATCCCTAACCTTGACCCTAAAACTTAAAAGAAAGAAAAAAATATTAGGCTCAACCGAAAATGGAACCCATGCCTGATTTTCATCAATCAGTTCACAAGTCCAACACTCTATCGTGAGTACATTTGCTGAATTTTGAATGGTTATATCAGTAGCTATTAAGTGTTCCTTAAATTCCATTGGATGCTATAAATAACTGACTACAAATAGCCACACCCGCAGGGACCTGCTATTGGTAGTCGACTACCAATAGACACTCCCATTTTAATATGGCTACCAAGTTTATGAAAGTTTGGTAAAGATCCATTCATTTACTCAGTAGCTAACGCATAAACTAATTTTTATATAGCTCATATAAGAAAAAAACGACATTAAGGGCCACAGGGCCCATATAGTATGAGATGTCAAGTTCAAAACACCTGTTTATTTCAATCAATTTTATAGTGGATATATTTATCTATATTTCTCAAGATCTTGAATAATTTAACTGGGAATAAAATCTTAAACGTTTATTAAAAAAGACATTTTGGGCCCCCAGCCCCGAAGAAATGGACATTAGAAAATTAGTGCCCTATAGTATTTCAATATTGGCTACCAAGTTGTTATATACAAAGTTTGGTTAAGATCTATCAATTTTCCTAATAGCTAACGTTAAAAAATATTTTTTTATAAAGCTCATATAAGCAAAAAACAACATTATTGACCCCCGGAACCCCAAGAGTGTTAAATTTTATGATATTAATCAGCAAGATACCATCCCGGGAGCGTACTAAAGAGTCTCAGAAAGTTTCATGGCGATCGGATGAATGGTTTAGTCAGCTATAAAGGATACACATACATATTTGATATATATATATATATATATATATATATAAGAATATTAGTGTAGCTGTCTCGCCAGAGGCGTCACTAAGGTTTGCGTCACCCAGTGCGGTAAGCTCATTGTACCAAATAACGGGAGCATACTCAATTTTAGATTCGGGTTTACCCCTTGTGATAGTGTCAGCCAGTGCAGTCAGCACCACCACTACCCCCCCCCCATTGACGCCTCGCCTCTGCGTCTCACGACACAATGCATAGACCACCGAGTTTTTAAAAAAAAACACTTTATAATCAGGTCATAAGTTAAACAGGTCAGTGTCGTAGTCCGATTTGTGTTCCCTCCGTGCGGTTACTTAATTGGGTTACTCGACTCTAGATGGTAAGAAACTTTCTCACAGTCTGAACACCCGACGATAGTACAACTCTACCATTTATAGTCAAATCTCAAACCCATTCCTCCAAAGACATAATCCTTGCTTTATGAAACAAAACAGCTGCCTATTTACACCCCAAACTGCATGTGCGTCAATTAGTGCAGCTGGAAAAAAATCAAGTAATTAAGCAATTTTTCAAATTATGTCACGCCCCTGAGAGGTGTCAAACGGCACGGTCACACCCCCTTTCACATCTCTGTATATCTACGCCACTGCCATAAATAGTATTACAGTAAACATATGTGAATATTACAGCAATACACAAGTAACTAATGTATTCTTTTGTTTTTAATGATCTCTTGCTTTATATCGAAAGTGTGATGGGGGCGGATTTATTTTGGGGGAGACAGTATTTTACAGGGTAAGGGAGAATTTATTTTAATCGGGAGGAAAAAATTCTCTCCCCCGGAGGATTTGTTTTAAAACAGAGTCTCGGGGGGGGGGAGACTTTGTATGGGGAAGGATTTATTTCGCAACACCGGCTCACATGAAAAAAATGGACTTCCCATTTCTGCGTCATTCGTTTTGCGAATCTTCGCCCGTTATGGGAGCAATGCTTTTACACAAAAAAATTTGCTCGTTATGCGAATTTAAAAAACCTCGTTATTAGAGGATCTCGTTATGAGAGGTTTGAAAGTAGCATTAATTCTACTGAAATACTTTTTCGTGACATTTCAGCAACTTTCTTTTATGCAATAAGAGCGCGATTATTATATCTTTAGAAAATATCTTCATGAACAGCAATGGCAGTTGGTCGAACATAATGTCTATATCTGATTGTTATTTTTTTTAAAGTATGCCTAGGACGTCTCTATTCGTGCTCGTTAGTTGGCCAACTAGATCGAGTCCATCATTTATCTCATCTCCATCGCTTGTTAACCTCTTCTGCCCCTAAAGTTTACGGAAGGCGAATGAATCTGTATTCAACGGTTTACCAAAAAAAAATCTTTTACCGCAGAGCATTAAAAATTTGAGGAAGCTACAGGTGCAACTTTACACATTTCAGGTCACATACCTTGCAGTAGATTGTGGAGCCATGTTCACCTGGTCTGCACCAAGTAATCCACTATTGTGGTATTTCTTTCATCCTTAGCCCTCAGGGCGAGTGTCTATCTATCCATAAGGCTGATAGGTGTCAGTTCATCAGCAACCCATGGATTGAGTGACAGTTCATCAGCACACATTGGGTTGAGTGACAGTTCATCAGCACCCCCTGGGTTGAGTGACAGTTCATCAGCACCCCTTGGGTTGAGTGACAGTTCATCCGCACCCCTTGGGTTGAGTGACAGTTCATCCGCACCCCTTGGGTTGAGTGGCAGTTCATCAGCACCCCTTGGGTTGAGTGACAGTTCATCAGCACCCCTTGGGTTGAGTGACAGTTCATCAGCACCACTTGGGTTGAGTGACAGTTCATCAGCACCACTTGGGTTGAGTGACAGTTCATCAGCACCCCTTGGGTGGAGTGACAGTTCATCAGCACCCCTTGGGTTGAGTGACAGTTCATCAGCACCCCTTGGGTTGAGTGACAGTTCATCAGCACACATTGGATGGAGTGACAGTTCATCAGCACCCCTTGGGTTGAGTGACAGTTCATCAGCACCCCTTGTGTTAAGTGACAGTTCATCAGCACCCCTTGGGTTAAGTGACAGTTCATCAGCACCCCTTGGGTTGAGTGACAGTTCATCAGCACCACTTGGGTTGAGTGACAGTTCATCCGCACCCCTTGGGTTGAGTGACAGTTCATCAGCACCACTTGGGTTGAGTGACAGTTCATCAGCACCCCTTGGGTGGAGTGACAGTTCATCAGCACCCCTTGGTTTGAGTGACAGTTCATCAGCACACATTGGATGGAGTGACAGTTCATCAGCACCCCTTGGGTTGAGTGACAGTTCATCAGCACCCCTTGGGTTGAGTGACAGTTCATCGGCACACATTGGGTTGAGTGACAGTTCATCAGCACCCCTTGGGTTGAGTGACAGTTCATCAGCACCTTTGGGTTGAGTGAAAGTTCATCAGCACCCCTTGGGTTGAGTGACAGTTCATCAGCACCCCTTGGGTTGAATGACAGTTCATCAGCACCCCTTGGGTGGAGTGACAGTTCATCAGCACCCCTTGGTTTGAGTGACAGTTCATCAGCACACATTGGATGGAGTGACAGTTCATCAGCACCACTTGGGTTGAGTGACAGTTCATCAGCACCCCTTGGGTTGAGTGACAGTTCATCAGCACCCCTTGGGTGGAGTGACAGTTCATCAGCACCCCTTGGGTTGAGTGACAGTTCATCAGCACCACTTGGGTTGAGTGACAGTTCATCAGCACCCCTTGGGTGGAGTGACAGTTCATCAGCACCCCTTGGTTTGAGTGACAGTTCATCAGCACCCCTTGGGTGGAGTGACAGTTCATCAGCACCCCTTGGGTTGAGTGACAGTTCATCAGCACCCCTTGGGTTGAGTGACAGTTCATCAGCACACATTGGGTTGAGTGACAGTTCATCCGCACCCCTTGGCTGGAGTGACAGTTCATCAGCACCCCCTTGGTTTGAGTGACAGTTCATCAGCACACATTGGATGGAGTGACAGTTCATCAGCACCCCTTGGGTTGAGTGACAGTTCATCAGCACCACTTGGGTTGAGTGACAGTTCATCAGCACCCCTTGGGTGGAGTGACAGTTCATCAGCACCCCTTGGGTGGAGTGACAGTTCATCAGCACCCCTTGGTTTGAGTGACGGTTCATCAGCACACATTGGATGGAGTGACAGTTCATCAGCACCCCTTGGGTTGAGTGACAGTTCATCAGCACCACTTGGGTTGAGTGACAGTTCATCAGCACCCCTTGGGTTGAGTGACAGTTCATCAGCACCCCTTGGGTTGAGTGACAGTTCATCAGCACCCCTTGGGTGGAGTGACAGTTCATCAGCACCCCTTGGTTTGAGTGACAGTTCATCAGCACCCCTTGGGTGGAGTGACAGTTCATCAGCACCCCTTGGGTTGAGTGACAGTTCATCAGCACCCCTTGGGTTAAGTGACAGTTCATCAGCACACATTGGGTTGAGTGACAGTTCATCCGCACCCCTTGGGTGGAGTGACAGTTCATCAGCACCCCTTGGTTTGAGTGACAGTTCATCAGCACACATTGGATGGAGTGACAGTTCATCAGCACCCCTTGGGTTGAGTGACAGTTCATCAGCACCACTTGGTTTGAGTGACAGTTCATCAGCACCCCTTGGGTTGAGTGACAGTTCATCAGCACCCCTTGGGTGGAGTGACAGTTCATCAGCACCCCTTGGGTTGAGTGACAGTTCATCAGCACCACTTGGGTTGAGTGACAGTTCATCAGCACCCCTTGGGTGGAGTGACAGTTCATCAGCACCCCTTGGTTTGAGTGACAGTTCATCAGCACCCCTTGGGTGGAGTGACAGTTCATCAGCACCCCTTGGGTTGAGTGACAGTTCATCAGCACCCCTTGGGTTGAGTGACAGTTCATCAGCACACATTGGGTTGAGTGACAGTTCATCCGCACCCCTTGGCTGGAGTGACAGTTCATCAGCACCCCCTTGGTTTGAGTGACAGTTCATCAGCACACATTGGATGGAGTGACAGTTCATCAGCACCCCTTGGGTTGAGTGACAGTTCATCAGCACCACTTGGGTTGAGTGACAGTTCATCAGCACCCCTTGGGTGGAGTGACAGTTCATCAGCACCCCTTGGGTGGAGTGACAGTTCATCAGCACCCCTTGGTTTGAGTGACGGTTCATCAGCACACATTGGATGGAGTGACAGTTCATCAGCACCCCTTGGGTTGAGTGACAGTTCATCAGCACCACTTGGGTTGAGTGACAGTTCATCAGCACCCCTTGGGTTGAGTGACAGTTCATCAGCACCCCTTGGGTTGAGTGACAGTTCATCAGCACCCCTTGGGTGGAGTGACAGTTCATCAGCACCCCTTGGTTTGAGTGACAGTTCATCAGCACCCCTTGGGTGGAGTGACAGTTCATCAGCACCCCTTGGGTTGAGTGACAGTTCATCAGCACCCCTTGGGTTAAGTGACAGTTCATCAGCACACATTGGGTTGAGTGACAGTTCATCCGCACCCCTTGGGTGGAGTGACAGTTCATCAGCACCCCTTGGTTTGAGTGACAGTTCATCAGCACACATTGGATGGAGTGACAGTTCATCAGCACCCCTTGGGTTGAGTGACAGTTCATCAGCACCACTTGGTTTGAGTGACAGTTCATCAGCACCCCTTGGGTGGAGTGACAGTTCATCAGCACCCCTTGGGTGGAGTGACAGTTCATCAGCACCCCTTGGTTTGAGTCACAGTTCATCAGCACACATTGGATGGAGTGACAGTTCATCAGCACCCCTTGGGTTGAGTGACAGTTCATCAGCACCACTTGGGTTGAGTGACAGTTCATCAGCACCCCTTGGGTTGAGTGACAGTTCATCAGCACCCCTTGGGTTGAGTGACAGTTCATCAGCACCCCTTGGGTGGAGTGACAGTTCATCAGCACACCTTGGTTTGAGTGACAGTTCATCAGCACACATTGGATGGAGTGACAGTTCATCAGCACCCCTTGGGTTGAGTGACAGTTCATCAGCACCCCTTGGGTTGAGTGACAGTTCATCAGCACACATTGGGTTGAGTGACAGTTCATCAGCACCCCTTGGGTTGAGTGACAGTTCATCAGCACACATTGGGTTGAGTGACAGTTCATCAGCACCCCTTGGGTGGAGTGACAGTTCATCAGCACCCCTTGGTTTGAGTGACAGTTCATCAGCACCCCTTGGGTGGAGTGTCAGTTCATCAGCACCCCTTGGGTTGAGTGACAGTTCATCAGCACCCCTTGGGTTGAGTGACAGTTCATCAGCACACATTGGGTTGAGTGACAGTTCATCCGCACCCCTTGGGTTGAGTGACAGTTCATCCGCACCCCTTGGGTTGAGTGACAGTTCATCAGCACCCCTTGGGTGGAGTGACAGTTCATCAGCCCCCCTTGGTTTGAGTGACAGTTCATCAGCACCCCTTGGGTTGAGTGACAGTTCATCAGCACCCCTTGGGTTGAGTGACAGTTCATCAGCACCCCTTGGGTGGAGTGACAGTTCATCAGCACCCCTTGGTTTGAGTGACAGTTCATCAGCACACATTGGATGGAGTGACAGTTCATCAGCACCCCTTGGGTTGAGTGACAGTTCATCAGCACCCCTTGGGTTGAGTGACAGTTCATCAGCACCCCTTTGGTTGAGTGACAGTTCATCAGCACCCCTTGGGTTGAGTGACAGTTCATCAGCACACATTGGATGGAGTGACAGTTCATCAGCACCCCTTGGGTTGAGTGACAGTTCATCAGCACCCCTTGGGTGGAGTGACAGTTCATCAGCACCCATTTGGTTGTGTGACAGATCACCCATAGTCCTGGCGGTGAATGAGTGGTACTTAGCCCATGCTGTGAGTTTCAATTCATTTTAGCCCTGGCGTTGAGCATCAGTACATCCATACGTCCTTGGGCTGAGTGGCACATAGCCTGGGGCTGAGTAACAATTCATCGGCAGCCCCGTGGGTTAGATGGGAAATGTCCGTGCACCCTATTCATTGCCCTGATCTTCATTTCTTGCACTCCTCTCACCTGATTATCAGCACCTCATCATTGCCATTCGTTGCCGCTATTTCCCTCCCTTTTCCCACACACCTCATTGTACTCATTCCAGCAGCCCATCATTGACATTCCATCCATATCATTCTCAGTGTTGTCTGTTAACTCCCCTTACTACCTTTCCCCCCTTCGATTCACACAGTGTTTCTCCGTTTAACACAGATGTAACCAGGGGGCGTTGGGTCTGTAAACCCCTGGTCCTGTTTACTGGTTGAGGTTTTCCCCCTACTATTGAAGAATCCGGGGTTATATTTTATCAGTAAGGTCACTCTACAGACAAAGGGAAAGAAATAAATAAAATATTTGCGTACACCCGTATATTCTTAACACCCGTGTGTCGTTATCTTGCAATGTTTGTTAGTTGGTTTTGGCTGGCTCAGTTTTTGTTTACTCGTTTCTCAGATCCCATCCCCATTTTTTCAAATCTTATGAAAATCTGAGAGTTGGCTTGATAACTTGGATTAAAGTTTGTTTTATGAAATAAATGAAAACTGAATAGTATACTTGTTATGTTTTTTTCTAGTTGTTCTACAGCTATTGCCTCTTTATGAATTAAATCAAAAAGAAATATTTAGAATAGTTTAGGGATTGATCCCCTGCTAGTAATATGACTATTACCCAGAATTAGATATATGGTTCACTTTATCAATTTTTTAAAATCAAACAAACCCCCCAAAATTAATTAATTAGGTTTTCCATATTTTGCCCGTCATGTTTACACAGAAGTCAATTTCTTGTTTATTATCTGTACCTACATACTTGGAGGGCAAAGGTTATTGGGAACTCCCTCGCGTGTTGACGGGCCCAGCTTATAACTAATTTTACTAATGGTCTCATTGTCAAGTATTCGCACTCAACCGATAAAGGTCAATCAGTGAATGAATACTCGATACCGGGCATTAGTCACCGCAGTGTTTGTGCAACCAAATCACCGCGTGAAGTAATCGAACTCTTTTTCTCGAATCTTGTAAGTAGGTGGTGGCATTTTATTCGTTCACTCTTTAACGTTAGAATACGTGAGGACACGGGGTCACCAGGTGTCCTTAGAGCTGCATGACCTCATGACTCTGGTATGGAGAGGGACGTGCAGGGGAGACATGGAAAAAGGGGTCACTGTTTACAAACCTCGTGTTTAACGACTTGTCAAAATGGTACATTATGAAAGGTCAACAGTGATAGATAGTTAGATGAAGGTAAACACAATTAGTTTGTTTACATTTAGTTTGGAAATTTCGAGAAGCGTCTCAGAGGAAAGATGCGAGAGGAGGGATTGTTTGTGTATGAGAGTGTTTGTGTATGAGAGTGTTTGTGCATGAGAGTGTTTGTGTATGAGAGTGTTTGTGTATGAGAGTGTTTGTGTATAAAATTGTTTGTGTATGAGAGTGGTTGTGTATGAGAGTGTTTGTGCATGAAAGTGTTTGTGAATGAAAGTTTTTGTGAATGAAAGAGTTTTTGCATGAGTGTGTTTGTGTATGAAATTGTTTGTGCATGAGAGTGTTTTTGCATGGTGGTGTTTGTACGTAGGAGTGTTTGTGCATGAGAGTGTTTGTGCATGAAAGGGTTTGTGTATGAAAGTGCTTGTGCTTGAAAGTCTTTGTGTATGAGAGTGTTTGTGTATGAGCTTGTTTGTGTATGAAAGGGTTTTTGTATAATGTTTTTGTAAATAAAAGTGTTTGTTTATAAAAGTGTTTGTGTATGAGAGTGTTTGTGCATGAAAGTGTTTTTGTATGAGAGAGTTTGTGCATGGGCTTTTTTGCAATGGAATGTTTGTGTATGAAAGTGTTTGTGTTTGAAAGTTTTTGTGTATGAAAGTTTTTGTGTATGAAAGTGTTTGTGTATGAGAGTGTTTGTGTATCAAAGTTTTTGTGTATGAAGGTGTTTATGTATGAGAGAGAATGTGTTTGAAAGTGTTTGTGTATGAGAGTGTTTGTGCATGGGGTTGTTTGTGTATGAAAGTGTTTGTGTATGAGAGTGTTTGTGCATGAACGTGTTTGTGCATGAAAGTGTTTGTGCATGAAAGTGTTTTTGTATGAAAGTGTTTGTGCATAAAAGTGTTTGTGTATAAACGTGTTTTTGTATGAGAGTGTTTGTGCATAAGAGTGTATGTGTATGAAAATTTGTGTGTATGAGAGTATTATTGCATGAGAGTGTTTGTGCATAGGGGTGTTGTTTGCATGAGAGTGTTTGTGTATGAAAGTGTTTGTGTATGAAAGTGTTTGTGTATGAAAGTGTTTGTGTATGAAAGTGTTTTTGTATGAAAGTGTTTGTGTATCAAAGTTTTTGTGTATGAAGGTGTTTATGTATGAGAGAGAATGTGTTTGAAAGTGTTTGTGTATGAGAGTGTTTGTGCACGGGGTTGTTTGTGTATGAAAGTGTTTGTGTATGAGAGTGTTTGTGCATGAACGTGTTTGTGCATGAAAGTGTTTGTGCATGAAAGTGTTTTTGTATGAAAGTGTTTGTGCATAAAAGTGTTTGTGTATAAACGTGTTTTTGTATGAGAGTGTTTGTGCATAAGAGTGTATGTGTATGAAAATTTGTGTGTATGAGAGTATTATTGCATGAGAGTGTTTGTGCATAGGGGTGTTGTTTGCATGAGAGTGTTTGTGTATGAAAGTGTTTGTGTATGAAAGTGTTTGTGTATGAAAGTGTTTGTGTATGAAAGTGTTTTTGTATGAAAGTGTTTGTGTATGTAAGTGTTTGTTTATGAAGGTGTTTGTGTATGTTAGTGTTTTTGTATCAAAGTGTTTTTGGATGAGAGAGTTTGTGTATGAACATGTTTTTGCATGAGTGTGTTTATGCATGAAAGTGTTTGTGTATGAGAGAGTTTGTATTTGAAAGTGTTTGTGCATGAGAGTGTTTGTGCATGGGATTTTTTTGCATTAGAATGTTTGTGTATGAAATTGTTAGTGTTTGAAAGTGTTTGTGTATGACAGTATTTGTGTATGAGAGTGTTTGTGCATAGGGGTGTTTGTGTATGTAAGTGTTTTTGTATGAGAGTGTTTGTGTAAAGCGTGTTTTTGCATGAGAGTGTTTGTGTATGAAAGTTTTTGTGTATGAGAGTGTTTCTGCATGATAGTGTTTGTGCATAGGGGTGTGTTTTGCATGAGAGTGTTTGTGTATGAAAGTGTTTGTGCATGGACGTGTTTTTGCATGAAAGTGTTTGTGCATGAAAGTGTTTGGGAGTGAAAGTGTTTGTGTATGAGATTGTTTGTGCATAAGGGTGTTTTTGAATGAGAGTGTTTGTGTATGAAAGTTTTTATGCATGAGTGTTTGTGTATGAGAGTGTTTGCGAATGGGGGTGTTTGTGTATGAAAGTGTTTATGTATGAGAGTGTTTGGGCATAAGGATGTTTGTGTATGAAAGTGTTTGTGTATGAACTTGTTTGTGCATAGGGGTGTTTGTGTATTAAAATTTTTTTGTATGAGATTGTTTGTGCATGAAAGTGTTTGTCTATGAGAGTGTTGGTGTATAGGGGTGTTTGTGTATAAAAGTGTTTTGTATGTAAGTGTTTTTGTATTAGAGTTTTTGTGCATAAGGTTGTATGTTCATGATAGTGCTTGTGTATGAAAGTGTTTTTGCATGAGTGTTTATGTTGCATGAAAGTGTTTATGTATGAGAAAGTTTGTGCATGAAAGTGTTTGTTTATAAAAGTGTTTGTGCATGAGAGTGTTTGTGCTCGAGCTTTTTGGCAATGTAATGTTTGTGTATGAAAGTGTTTGTGTTTGAAAGTTTTGTATATGAAAGTGTTTGTTAATGGTGGTGTTTGTGCATAGGAGTGTTTGTGCATAAAAGTGTTTGTGTATGAAAGTGTTTTTGTATTAGAGTGTTTGTGCATAAGGTTGTATGTTCATGAGAGCGTTTGTGTATGAAATTTTTTGTGTATGAGAGTGTTTGTGCATGATAGTGCTTGTATATGAAAGTTATTTTGCATGAGTGTTTATGTTGCATGAAAGTGTTTATGTATGAGAGAGTTTGTGTATGGAAGTGTTTGTGTATGAGAGTGTTTGTGTATGAGAGTGTTTGTGTATGAGAGTGTTTGTGTATGAGAGTGTTTGTGCATGGGCTTTTTTGCATGGGAATGTTTGTGTATGAAAGTGTTTGTGTTTGAAAGTTTTGTGTATGAAAGTGTTTGTGGATGAGAGTGTTTGTGTATGAAGGTGTTTGTGTATGAGAGAGATTGTGTTTGAAAGTGTTTGTGTATGAGAGTGTTTGTGCATGGGGGTGTTTGTATATGAAAGTGCTTGTGCTTGAAAGTGTTTGTGTATGAGGGTGTTTGTGTATTAAAATGTTTGTGTATAAGAGTGTTTGTGCCTAAAAGTATTTGTGTATGAAAGTGTTTTTGTATTAGAGTGTTTGTGCATTAGGGTGTATGTTCATGAGAGTGTTTGTGAATGAAAGTTTTTGTGTATGAGAGTGTTTGTACATGAGAGTGTTTGTGCATTAAATCGTTTGTGTTTGAGATTGTATGTGTATGAGAGTGTTTGTGTATGAGAGTGTTTGTGTATGAAAGTGTTAGTGTATGAGATTGTTGTGCATGAAATTGTTGGTGTATGAGAGAGATTGTGTTTGAAAGTGTTTGTGTATGAGAGTGTTTGTGCATGGGGGTGTTTGTGTATGAAAGTGTTTGTGTATGAGAGTGTTTGTGCCTGGGGGTGTTTGTGTATGAAAGTGTTTGTGTATGAGAGTGTTTGTGCATGGGGGTGTTTGTGTATGAAAGTGTTTTTGTATGAATGTGTTTGTGCATAAAAATGTTTGTGTGTGAACGTGTTTTTGTATTACAGTGTTTGTGCATAAGTGTTTTTTTGCATGAGAGTGTTTGCGTTTGAACGTTTTGTGTATGAAAGTGTTTGTGTATGAAAGTGTTTGTGTATGAAAGTGTTTTTGCATGAGTGTGTTTGTGCATGTAAGTGTTTGTGTATGGGAGAGTTTGTATTTGAGAGTATTTGTGTATGAGAGTGTTTGTGCATGGGATTTTTTTGCATTAGAATGTTTTTGTATGAAAGTGTTTGTGCTTGAAAAGGTTTGTGTATGAAAGTGTTTGTGTATGAGAGTGTTTGTGTATCAAAGCGTTTGTGTATGAAAGTTTTTGTGTATGAGAGAGATTGTGTTTGACAGTGTTTGTGTATGAGAATGTTTGTGCATAGGGGTGTTTGTGTATGAAAGTGTTTGTGTATGAGAGTGTTTGTGCATGGGGGTGTTTGTGTATGAAAGTGTTTGTGTATGAGAGTGTTTGTGCATGAAAGTGTTTGTGCATGAAAGTGTTCTTGTATGAAAGTGTTTGTGCAGAAAAATGTTTATGTATGAACATGTTTTTGTATTACAGTGTCTTTGCATAAGTGTTTTTGTGCATGAGAGTGTTTGGGTTTGAAAGTTTTTGTGTATGAAAGTGTTTGTGTATGAAAGTGTTTGTGCATGAAAGTGTTTGTGTATGAATGTGATTGTGTATGAAAGTGTTTTTGTATGAAAGTGTTTGTGTATTAAAGTGTTTGTGCATGAAAGTATTTGTGCATGAAAGTGTTTTTGTATGAATGTGTTTGTGCATAAAAATGTTTGTGTATGAACATGTTTTTGTATTACAGTGTTTGTGCATGAAAGTGTTTGTGCATGAAAGTATTTGTGCATGAAAGTGTTTTTGTATGAATATGTTTGTGCATAAAAATGTTTGTGTATGAACGTGTTTTTGTATTACAGTGTTTGTGCATAAGTGTTTTTGTGCATGAGAGTGTTTGGGTTTGAAAGTTTTTGTGTATGAAAGTGATTGTGTATGAATGTGATTGTGTATGAAAGTGTTTTTGTATGAAAGTGTTTGTGTATTAAAGTGTTTGTGTATCAGATTTTTTGTGCATGAGAGTGTTTGTGTACGAACGTGTTTTTGCATCAGTGTGTTTGTGCATGAAAGTGTTTGTGTATGAGAGTTTGTTTTTGAAAGTGTTTGTGTATGAGAGTGTGTGTGCATGGCGGTGTTTGTATATGAAAGTGCTTGTGCTTGAAAGTGTTTGTGTTTGAGGGTGTTTGCGTATTAAAATGTTTGTATATTAGAGTGTTTGTGCATAAAAGTTTATGTGTATGAAAGTGTTTGTGTATGAAAGTGTTTATGCATGACTCAAGGGGGCGGATTGCTGTTTTAGAAATCAACCAATTTCTGCTTAATCCTTCAACAGTATTTAGAATATGTAAGCTGATAGTTATTTCAGTGGCCCTTGATCATTCATTATCTTAACTATACAACTGCTGCCAAACATATCATTTTGATATGTGGCTGGCTAAACGGGTTACTTCTATCCATGTCGCATCCCTAGTACCTGCTTTCTTAATCTTGACTTATTCACCTGACCTGACTTCACAGAATCAACTTACTACATGACTTTACCTGTCTTCATAACATGACTTGAATTCTTATTCTCGCACGGATTTTGTTACCTTGACCGACGGCTTCGCCACACCTGATTCTATGGCAATACCTTGTGAACCTCTTTACTGTAACTGATTATTTAAAACATGACTGCTTCCCCTTACCTGACTTCATACAATTACCTCACTACTTCCCCTTACCTGACTTCATATAATTACCTCACTACTTCCCCTTACCTGACTTCATACAATTACCTCACTACTTCCCCTTACCTGACTTCATACAATTACCTCACTACTTCCCCTTACCTGACTTTATACAATTACCTCTCTACTTCCCCTTACCTGACTTCATACAATTACCTCTCTACTTCCCCTTACTTGACTTCATACAATTACCTCTCTACTTCCCCTTACCTGACTTCATACAATTATCTGACTGCTTTTTCTTACCTGACTTCATACAATTACCTCTCTACTTCCCTTTACCTGACTTCATACAATTACCTGACTGCTTTTTCTTACCTGACTTCATACCATGATCTGACTTCATTTGTGTCGTGAGTTTGCAAAAAAACTGGAATCACGTTTTCCTCACCATTTTAACACGGTGGTTTAAAAAAAAAGTAAGTTTAAAATTGATTCCATAACAAATAGGGAGCTACCGGATTTCGGTTCCGACTCAGGCAAATCCGGAATCAGATCCATTTTTACAAATCCTGCTCTAGCTGAACTTCCATTAATAAATCCGGATGGCTGGTAGAGCCATAATTTATATATAAATCGGGCTGGTCGGTAGAGCCATAAAAAGGACATATTTAATGGCTCCGGCTCCGGCAAATCGGAATCCGGCCATTTTTTACAAATCTAGCTCTGGCTTTGGTTCCGGCTGGATTTCATTTCATATATTTAGCTAAATCCGGCAATAGGACTATAGGAGCTCCAGGCCAAAGCATACGTTATATTATACTCAATGCATCCATGCATGTTTATTCGGGGCGCATTTGATTGCAGCATAAGACAATCCATCAATACAGGCCAGTGAGGGATGAATCACATGTGCTAGCTTTAAAATAGGCAATAGTGGTGGGCACTGCGGCTCCCTTGATGTGGGGAAAAGACGGACAACTGGCCAGAACAGAGATGTTAAACAAGGTGTAGTTATGGCGCGAAATGTTGACTCGTTGAATTGGGAGATGAAACGGAAGCTGATGACTGAACTGAGCAGAGGTGTTAAATGCCCCGATCAGTAACTTGGGTCGATGAATGACCACGCGTACATGTAGCCTGGATTTGAGGGGGGGGGAGGTAGGTGAATGGTGGGATTTCACCCAGAGACTATTGTCAAATCGACCCCCCCCCCGCAAACGCCTTAATCTTAATCAGTGTCCAGATCTACCGCCTTGAGGACCGTATAATATCAAAGTTACGGGACATTTAACACCATTAGAACCATAATCAACTTAACCGAGACCTATATCTTTTCCTATCCACTCACAAAAAGCTTAATAACCTTAAACCCAGTCAAAAATCTATAACTCAACAGACCAGCAGAAACAAGAATCTGGTCGGTTGCATCCCCCGCCCCCAGATTTAACTCTCTCAGAGAATGAAAGATCTCTGCTTTCTAAGCGACCTAAACTCATTCCTCTGACACCTTCCTGTGACCGTTATCAATTACTGAGCGACTCTCGGCGTTTTTTCTGTGCTCTAAACTCTCAGACTTCAGCTATAGTTTTGACGGGAAAAACAACATTGGTATCTGCACCAATCAGCCTCAGCATGGGTACCTGCACCAATCAGCCTCAGCATGGGTATCTGCACCAATCAGCCTCAGCATGGGTACCTGCACCAATCAGCCTCAGCATGGGTATCTGCGCCAATCAGCCTCAGCATGGGTACCTGCACCAATCAGCCTCAGCATGGGTACCTGCACCAATCAGCCTCAGCATGGGTACCTGCACCAATCTGCCTCAGCATGGGTACCTGCACCAATCAGCCTCAGCATTGGTATCTGCACCAATCTGCCTCAGCATGGGTACCTGCACCAATCAGCCTCAGCATGGGTACCTGCACCAATCAGCCTCAGCATTGGTACCTGCACCAATCAGCCTCAGCATGGGTTACCTGCACCAATCAGCCTCAGCATGGGTACCTGCACCAATCAGCCTCAGCATGGGTACCTGCACCAGATCAGTCACGGCCATATCCCACAACAAGATGCATGGAAGGTTGGTCATTCGTCGGGGTTTAAATTAATACTTGGGTGATGTTTACTTTTAAAAAAATTGTTCTATGATGATGAGGTTTAAAAAAAATGTCATTACCATCAGAGTAGAGAGTTGATGAGTTTAAACTAGTTGCAATTATAATATTAGTTATGATCAGTATCGATTACAAATAGCTTTGCCTCAATTGACCTTAACTATTTAAAACTAGACGCCCCGCGGCGTAGCATGCGCCGCATACTTGCTCATGGAGAGTGCAAAGAAAGTGGAGAAAGAACGGACACAAACTACAGCACGAAGAAATCAAAACAACGCGAGTGAACGTTTGTTGGAGGGGGGGGGGAGGGAACTGCCAACTCAATGTTGGTTTCGAGACATTTGCAGGCGAAATTCGGTACACCCCTAACCTAACTTCTATGAAGTAAGCTATAAAACGATAATCGGTTTAAAATCGGAGTTACATAATCGATCATCGGTTTTCCAAAAACAAAAACAAAACAACAAGCAATTAACAACCTTAAATATGACTAACCCTCGCTAGGATCGGCCAATCACAGTTTATGTTTAAGGGATTGTAGTATTAAATGGGAGGCGGGTAACAACCTCAGTGTGCATGTCTTCACGTTTACTCGCTATTTTTTATTTACTTAGTGCTGCTTTTTGTGTCTGTACTCTCACCCCCCCCCAACCGTTCTTTGCACTGTCTATGATGAGCAAGTCTGCGGCGTATGCTTTGCAATAAAGAGGTAAAAGAACGACACAAACAGACATTTTTAAAAATAAAAAAAAACAATGTTTTCGCTGGGGCTTGAGCCCAGGACCTTCCCCGCATGAGGTGGACGTGATAACCAGTACACTACGAATCTCAAGTTTTATGTGAAGGCACAATGCAAGTGAAACGCAAGGACCATTGTTGGTCACCCCTCCACCACCTTCGCTTTCCAACCGTTAACTGTGTTTAGTTGACCCCAGCGAGGATCATTCGTCATGCTTGTTTGCACATACTTGCTTGCGTCGTGCTGTCTCGCATGGTCCTATGAAGAGAATTATATATATAGATGATTATGCATTATATTTAAAGGTACAAAACATGATAAAGGCATTGTAAAGAAAGTTAATGTTATAAAGTTTAAGTGAAAAAAATACAACAAAAGATAAAGATAAATTTTTCAAATAAAACTTCAAAAAATATTTTTAAAATTATCTTCAATTTCATTTTTGCAGATCTTGAAAGAAATACATCCAGCTTTCCTGGACACAAATGGCAAAGCTCTTAGACCATTTTAAAAATGTAAGTTTTAGAGTATTAAATTTAATATATATTTAGAAAATTAAAATTTTTTGAATGTTATATTATTAAATTAAAAATATATTTAAAGCAATTTTAAAATTACAATAAATTGTAGGTTATAACTTATTACTGAGAAAGTTTTATAGTATAAATTAAACTGGATTAAAATTAAAATACATAGCTAAATTCAAATGGAAACATTTCAAGAAACATTTCGTTTCTTATTTAAAAACTCAGTTTTCAAATTTTGAAAAAGTTTTAAATAATGTAAATTAAAGAAATAACATAAGGAACTATTTTTAAAGAAAACTTCTTCGAGAAACTATTGTTACTTATTTGTTTTTAAATGACAATACAATTTTATTTTTACTATTATTCATTTTTTCTTTCAACTCTTATTTTCAACAGTTTGAAATCAAAAGACCAGCATTGAGACCCAACCCTGTACCCATGGTAAGTTTATTAAAACTTGGAGAACTTACTAGTTAATGGGTCTGAAAAAAAGTTTATGAATTAAAATAATACTTTGGATGAAATTTGCTAAAATATGTTATGGCCAAACTTGTGAAAAACATTTGCAAAAGTCTGCCCTGGTTAGTGTTATTAAAATCTTAGCCCTGGTTAGTGTTATTAAAATCTTAGCCCTGGTTAGTGTTATTAAAATCTTAGCCCTGGTTAGTGTTATTAAAATCTTAGCCCTGGTTAGTGTTATTAAAATCTTAGCCCTGGTTAGTGTTATTAAAATCTTAGCCCTAGTTAGTGTTATTAAAATCTTAGCCCTAGTTAGTGTTATTAAAATCTTAGCCCTAGTTAGTGTTATTAAAATCTTAGCCCTAGTTAGTGTTATTAAAATCTTAGCCCTAGTTAGTGTTATTAAAATCTTAGCCCTAGTTAGTGTTATTAAAATCTTAGCCCTAGTTAGTGTTATTAAAATCTTAGCCCTAGTTAGTGTTATTAAAATCTTAGCCCTAGTTAGTGTTATTAAAATCTTAGCCCTAGTTAGTGTTATTAAAATCTTAGCCCTGGTTAGTGTTATTAAAATCTTAGCCCTGGTTAGTGTTATTAAAATCTTAGCCCTGGTTAGTGTAATTAAAATCTTAGCCCTAGTTAGTGTTATTAAAATCTTAGCCCTAGTTAGTGTTATTAAAATCTTAGCCCTAGTTAGTGTTATTAAAATCTTAGCCCTAGTTAGTGTTATTAAAATCTTAGCCCTAGTTAGTGTTATTAAAATCTTAGCCCTAGTTAGTGTTATTAAAATCTTAGCCCTAGTTAGTGTTATTAAAATCTTAGCCCTAGTTAGTGTATTAAAATCTTAGCCCTGGTTAGTGTTATTAAAATCTTAGCCCTGGTTAGTGTTATTAAAATCTTAGCCCTGGTTAGTGTTATTAAAATCTTAGCCCTGGTTAGTGTTATTAAAATCTTAGCCCTGGTTAGTGTTATTAAAATCTTAGCCCTGGTTAGTGTTATTAAAATCTTAGCCCTGGTTAGTGTTATTAAAATCTTAGCCCTGGTTAGTGTTATTAAAATCTTAGCCCTGGTTAGTGTTATTAAAATCTTAGCCCTGGTTAGTGTTATTAAAATCTTAGCCCTGGTTAGTGTTATTAAAATCTTAGCCCTGGTTAGTGTTATTAAAATCTTAGCCCTGGTTAGTGTTATTAAAATCTTAGCCCTGGTTAGTGTTATTAAAATCTTAGCCCTGGTTAGTGTTATTAAAATCTTAGCCCTGGTTAGTGTTATTAAAATCTTAGCCCTGGTTAGTGTTATTAAAATCTTAGCCCTGGTTAGTGTTATTAAAATCTTAGCCCTGGTTAGTGTTATTAAAATCTTAGCCCTGGTTAGTGTTATTAAAATCTTAGCCCTGGTTAGTGTTATTAAAATCTTAGCCCTGGTTAGTGTTATTAAAATCTTAGCCCTGGTTAGTGTTATTAAAATCTTAGCCCTGGTTAGTGTTATTAAAATCTTAGCCCTGGTTAGTGTTATTAAAATCTTAGCCCTGGTTAGTGTTATTAAAATCTTAGCCCTGGTTAGTGTTATTAAAATCTTAGCCCTGGTTAGTGTTATTAAAATCTTAGCCCTGGTTAGTGTTATTAAAATCTTAGCCCTGGTTAGTGTTATTAAAATCTTAGCCCTGGTTAGTGTTATTAAAATCTTAGCCCTGGTTAGTGTTATTAAAATCTTAGCCCTGGTTAGTGTTATTAAAATCTTAGCCCTGGTTAGTGTTATTAAAATCTTAGCCCTGGTTAGTGTTATTAAAATCTTAGCCCTGGTTAGTGTTATTAAAATCTTAGCCCTGGTTAGTGTTATTAAAATCTTAGCCCTGGTTAGTGTTATTAAAATCTTAGCCCTGGTTAGTGTTATTAAAATCTTAGCCCTGGTTAGTGTTATTACAAATCTTAGCCCTGGTTAGTGTTATTAAAATCTTAGCCCTGGTTAGTGTTATTAAAATCTTAGCCCTGGTTAGTGTTATTAAAATCTTAGCCCTGGTTAGTGTTATTAAAATCTTAGCCCTGGTTAGTGTTATTAAAATCTTAGCCCTGGTTAGTGTTATTAAAATCTTAGCCCTGGTTAGTGTTATTAAAATCTTAGCCCTGGTTAGTGTTATTAAAATCTTAGCCCTGGTTAGTGTTATTAAAATCTTAGCCCTGGTTAGTGTTATTAAAATCTTAGCCCTGGTTAGTGTTATTAAAATCTTAGCCCTGGTTAGTGTTATTAAAATCTTAGCCCTGGTTAGTGTTATTAAAATCTTAGCCCTGGTTAGTGTTATTAAAATCTTAGCCCTGGTTAGTGTTATTAAAATCTTAGCCCTGGTTAGTGTTATTAAAATCTTAGCCCTGGTTAGTGTTATTAAAATCTTAGCCCTGGTTAGTGTTATTAAAATCTTAGCCCTGGTTAGTGTTATTAAAATCTTAGCCCTGGTTAGTGTTATTAAAATCTTAGCCCTGGTTAGTGTTATTAAAATCTTAGCCCTGGTTAGTGTTATTAAAATCTTAGCCCTGGTTAGTGTTATTAAAATCTTAGCCCTGGTTAGTGTTATTAAAATCTTAGCCCTGGTTAGTGTTATTAAAATCTTAGCCCTGGTTAGTGTTATTACAAATCTTAGCCCTGGTTAGTGTTATTAAAATCTTAGCCCTGGTTAGTGTTATTAAAATCTTAGCCCTGGTTAGTGTTATTAAAATCTTAGCCCTGGTTAGTGTTATTAAAATCTTAGCCCTGGTTAGTGTTATTAAAATCTTAGCCCTGGTTAGTGTTATTAAAATCTTAGCCCTGGTTAGTGTTATTAAAATCTTAGCCCTGGTTAGTGTTATTAAAATCTTAGCCCTGGTTAGTGTTATTAAAATCTTAGCCCTGGTTAGTGTTATTAAAATCTTAGCCCTGGTTAGTGTTATTAAAATCTTAGCCCTGGTTAGTGTTATTAAAATCTTAGCCCTGGTTAGTGTTATTAAAATCTTAGCCCTGGTTAGTGTTATTAAAATCTTAGCCCTGGTTAGTGTTATTAAAATCTTAGCCCTGGTTAGTGTTATTAAAATCTTAGCCCTGGTTAGTGTTATTAAAATCTTAGCCCTGGTTAGTGTTATTAAAATCTTAGCCCTGGTTAGTGTTATTAAAATCTTAGCCCTGGTTAGTGTTATTAAAATCTTAGCCCTGGTTAGTGTTATTAAAATCTTAGCCCTGGTTAGTGTTATTAAAATCTTAGCCCTGGTTAGTGTTATTAAAATCTTAGCCCTGGTTAGTGTTATTAAAATCTTAGCCCTGGTTAGTGTTATTAAAATCTTAGCCCTGGTTAGTGTTATTAAAATCTTAGCCCTGGTTAGTGTTATTAAAATCTTAGCCCTGGTTAGTGTTATTAAAATCTTAGCCCTGGTTAGTGTTATTAAAATCTTAGCCCTGGTTAGTGTTATTAAAATCTTAGCCCTGGTTAGTGTTATTAAAATCTTAGCCCTGGTTAGTGTTATTAAAATCTTAGCCCTGGTTAGTGTTATTAAAATCTTAGCCCTGGTTAGTGTTATTAAAATCTTAGCCCTGGTTAGTGTTATTAAAATCTTAGCCCTGGTTAGTGTTATTAAAATCTTAGCCCTGGTTAGTGTTATTAAAATCTTAGCCCTGGTTAGTGTTATTAAAATCTTAGCATCTCATTTTAATAACTTTTATTCTGATCATTTAAACTCTTTCTTTTTATTTTGCTTTTTGTACATGATCTTAAGAAAAAAATAATTTGAACTGTAAAAATAATTTAATCAAATTATTGTTAACCTGAAACTTTTTCTTACCATTACTATTATTTAAAGTCGCATAACTTAAAATTCAAAATTTATTCAGGTATTTTTTTGTTCCACTAAATATCTTTCAGTCAACAAGTATGAATCCTTAAACATTACCTTCAACATCAAGAATGTTGTCACCAGTTACACCTCAACAGGACAGAGAGTGAGTTCACCAGAAATCTTGCAGCAGTCAGTGAGTTTGACCTCTCATCAGCTAACAGATGTGATGTCACCAGACATTTCACCCCAGACAGCCGGTCTGTAGCCTCTAGAAAGGTGCCCAAAGAGAACGAGAATGAGGTCACCTGATATGACCGACCAGCTGACCAACAGGCATTGAAAAAAAAATTGCATTCACCAACAAAAATTGACAGAAAGTGAATTGAACGCTACTTTTAGTGAAGCTTTAAGCAAACTTTTTTTAAAAATATGAAAGCTATGTAAGATAGGATTTTTAGTGAGGTAGTATTAGAGAACACCACCTGAACAGTAACAAGGTGTGACTAATTAATTTAGATTATTCAGTCCAGTCTTCAAGCTTAGTAACATATAACTAAAATTTATTTACTATAATGTCAATTTAAAATTGAAGCCCTATTTGAATAATATGTGTGCTAAGTAATTTCAAACCTAAATTATAAATCCACTTTGAAATATTATTTAAAGAAATAAATATTTCCATTAATTTTTTTCCATTTATTTGTATGAATATAAGACATGAACATGAATCTGACAGACAATCAGCTGTGCTACCATTCTATCACTCTACCCTGACAGACAATCAGCTGTGCTACCATTCTATCACTCTACCCTGACAGACAATCAGCTGTGCTACCATTCTATCACTCTAATCAGAGGTGCTACCATTCTATCACTCTGCCCTGACAGACAATCAGCTGTGCTACCATTCTATCACTCTAATCAGAGGTGCTACCATTCTATCACTCTGCCCTGACAGACAATCAGCTGTGCTACCATTCTATCACTCTACCCTAACAGACAATCAGCTGTGCTACCATTCTATCACTCTACCCTAACAGACAATCAGCTGTGCTACCATTCTATCACTCTACCCTAACAGACAATCAGCTGTGCTACCATTCTATCACTCTACCCTAACAGACAATCAGCTGTGCTACCATTCTATCACTCTAATCAGAGGTGCTACCATTCTATCACTCTGCCCTGACAGACAATCAGCTGTGCTACCATTCTATCACTCTACCCTGACAGACAATCAGCTGTGCTACCATTCTATCACTCTAATCAGAGGTGCTACCATTCTATCACTCTACCCTAACAGACAATCAGCTGTGCTACCATTCTATCACTCTACCCTAACAGACAATCAGCTGTGCTACCATTCTATCACTCTAATCAGAGGTGCTACCATTCTATCACTCTACCCTAACAGACAATCAGCTGTGCTACCATTCTATCACTCTACCCTAACAGACAATCAGCTGTGCTACCATTCTATCACTCTACCCTAACAGACAATCAGCTGTGCTACCATTCTATCACTCTACCCTAACAGACAATCAGCTGTGCTACCATTCTATCACTCTGCCCTGACAGACAATCAGCTGTGCTACCATTCTATCACTCTAATCAGAGGTGCTACCATTCTATCACTCTACCCTAACAGACAATCAGCTGTGCTACCATTCTATCACTCTAATCAGAGGTGCTACCATTCTATCACTCTAATCAGAGGTGCTACCATTCTATCACTCTAATCAGAGGTGCTACCATTCTATCACTCTAATCAGAGGTGCTACCATTCTATCACTCTAATCAGAGGTGCTACCATTCTATCACTCTACCGAGTCCTTCATTTCAATTTCACGTTTAAAGAGTTTACTTTCATGAATTTAACGTAAATAGTAAATTTCATGGTTTTTAAATATATTATGCTTTATGATGTGATGGAGGCAAATTTGTCTAAACTCAAGAAATGATTAATATATTTTACTACATATTTATTTAAAGTTATCATCAGTGAAACTCAGATCATGTAGGACCCTGGCCTGTATGCTACAAGGACCCTGGCCTGTATACTACAAGGACCCTGTCCTGTATGCTACAAGGACCCTGGCCTGTATGCTACAAGGACCCTGGCCTGTATGCTACAAGGACCCTGGCCTGTATGCTACAAGGACTCTGGCCTGTATGCTACAAGGACCCTGGCCTGTATGCTACAAGGACCCTGGCCTGTATGCTACAAGGACCCTGGCCTGTATGCTACAAGGACCCTGGCCTGTATGCTACAAGGGCCCTGGCCTGTATGCTACAAGGACCCTGGCCTGTATGCTACAAGGACCCTGGCCTGTATGCTACAAGGACCCTGGCCTGTATGCTACAAGGGCCCTGGCCTGTATACTACAAGGGCCCTGGCCTGTTCAGTTATGCTACAGCCAATGTAGGGCCCTGGCCTACCCAGTCATACTTTAAAGACAGTGTTTTACAGACACAGCATAGATTGTCAAATGAAGCCTTTGAGTTTGTTTAAGAATGGTGTTGGAAAACTAAGTTTAACACTAATTGACAACTAATGGTGAGGCTGATACTAACCCTATAACTAACAGTCTTATACTTATAGCCTAATAAGAGCTCCCCTGTTTAAAAAAAATGTTAAAATTTCTTACATGAAAGTTAAATTTTCTGCCCAATAAAGTAACAAAGTCTTTTAATAGAATTTATTAGGCTATTAAGTTACAGCAACTTTTAAAATTGATACAAATTTTGATAAAATTTTGAAAAAATATTTGTCTTAAAGATTGCTTCATTTTTTATTGGCACATCAACTTTTAATATCTTCTATTTCTATACAAAATAAGTAGTTAACAATTACACGGAGTTAAATGTATAAAATATAAATAAAGTACAAGATATTTAATGCAGTTGATATGACCATTAGGGTCATGCTTAAGTTGGCTCAATGGTCAAACCATCTCCATAGTTGTTCTTTGAAAGCTGACCATATTAAGTATCCTGCCATGGTCATGTGTTGGAGGCTCCATGGAAACATGTCATAGGGAAGTTAGGATCTGATGATAAAACAAGTCTTTTGGAAGTTATTGCACTATTTTGTGTGTGTGTCTCATATAATTAAATGTTGGCCCTTGGTGTGTGTGTCTCATATAATTAAATGTTGGCCCTTGGTGTGTGTGTCTCATATAATTAAATGTTGGCCCTTGGTGTGTGTGTCTCATATAATTAAATGTTGGCCCTTGGTGTGTGTGTCTCATATAATTAAATGTTGGCCCTTGGTGTGTGTGTCTCATATAATTAAATGTTGGCCCTTGGTGTGTGTGTCTCATATAATTAAATGTTGGCCCTTGGTGTGTGTGTCTCATATAATTAAATGTTGGCCCTTGGGTATGAAGCAAGTTTTTGTTATGAAGACTGTCATATTCCATTGGGGACTAAACTCAGAAATAAAGGGAGAGAATTTGAGTGCTTATGAGGGATCACAAGCACTAGGTAAGAGTGGGAGACATCAAGTGTGTTGAGAGTTACTGTTTGAACTTTTGCTGAAAGTTTTGTCCAGCAGATATGGTGTGTAAATGTGTGACTTGATATTTGAATTAAGTTGATATGATGAGTTGATGCCTGCTCACCAACATTGGTATCTGGTCTGGACTGAGAATATATTTATGTCATGTCAACCTTCACATCTACTTACCATTGTAAATAGATTTTATCACCACCCAAAACAATTATATGAACTCTGTACAGTTTTTTTTAAAATAATAGTTACATAAGGTTCAAACTAAGGAAGATGTGTTGATTTTAATTGAAAGTTAGCATGTTTTTACCGCACATAAGGTTAAATGGACATACATGTATGTTCGATTGTTTGTACTCCCACATTTCCAATGTATTTTCTATCCTTGAGGGCATATTAGTATTTTTAATTGTTGCAGGTTTTAGAGGGTATTTTTGGAGGCAACAAAGTAGCCATTTTAATTAAATAGAACAATAAAACCAAATTTAACTCCATTACTCCCCCTTTTAATTAAACAGAACAATAAAACCAAATTTAGCGCCATGACTTCCACCTTTTTCAATGACAAACATAACAGAACAATAAAACCAAATTAACTCCATTACTTCGCATTTTTTTTAAAATGACAAACATAACAGAACAATGCCCTTGTGTAGACAATTACTATAATTATGTTTCTAAAAGTAATTTTGAGTAAAGTATTTGTTTTGTCAGGGGAAAGAAATGTTTCCTTCTATATTTGTTTTCCAAACATTTACTTGTTCTATAAATATTCTGTGCAATATTTTCTTCATAAATTTGCTGTAAGTGTTTTAAATTATTTCTTCCCTGACAAACTATAGAAGAAAGTTGAACATTTCCTGGTTTGGGGCTGGTACCTTTGTCCTTAGCGTCTTAGCTTTTAACTGTCAACCTCTGGACCTGGTCTGTGACTACAACCCATTTCAGCCTAGGAGGCAGCACTCCTGTGACCGGGAATCATTCTAATTAAGATGTAATATAATCCTGCTGACACTAGTGAGAGTAATAGATGAAGTCGAAATTAAATACGTTTTTTTTTCTTGTCTGTAAGCCAACCAAATTTGTGTGTGAGAGGAGTTAGTCAGTATGCTGTCTATTTGATCCATGGGGCTTTGAGGTTATGTGAGGAGATGATGGGAAATAACTGGCACCAACTTAAAGAACAAGTTTGTTTTCCTTGAGTAGCAGGCCTTGAACCTTATGCCTAGTCTGCTTTGATATTTCTAACACTGTCCATGTCTTCATGGCACTGGTATTGAAATTTTAATGATTAAAAATAAGATTAATTTGTAATTAATTATTGAATTTAAAGATTAATTAATTGATTACAGATTATGTTTTAATTGCTCCAATGATTGATAATTGTCATATCTGCATGTTACCTCCAAGTCTGGGGCATTCAGTAGAATCTTTTGTTTGTTTGAATAGACTGACGTGATGGGGTTGACTTGATTAGTTCATGATGTCAACTAAATAAGGGTAAATCTGTTACACCCAACTGTCTTGTCTTGTAGACTTTATTTCCTTCATTACTCTAGCTTTAGGATAATTGCAATTTGATGTCACTTTTATATGTGTGGTTTTGTGTTGTCCATTTCTTCAAACCAAGCATTAATTCAATGATGTCATGTACTGTGACTAGTACTGAAAATCATAACTATAATAATAATAACAATAATAATAATAGTGCTAACTTTTAATTTATTGTTAAGTTGATGATGCATTGTTTATTTTTTCATTTTTTTTTCATTTATTAATTTTTGACTTGTT
>CALYLW010002490.1:0-45633 GCA_944989445.1 Ampullaceana balthica
ATGTCCGTCATGGATATCTGTTCTTATCTTCTCTTATCTTATCTGTTTACAGACGCTCCTTCTATACAGAAGATTATTGCGTCCTACGCTTATCTATGGTTTGTGTCTAGTCCTGCATTTTTATTAGATACTAGCAGACCCGTCGTGCGTTGCAACGATCTCAGTAAAAAGGAATATATATAGATAAAAAATAAATTACATTAAGGGTCACCAGGCCCATCAGTTTAAAATATGAAGTTCGAAAATCTGTTCATTTCAATCAATTTCATAACAAAAATATAAATATATGTATCTATATTTCTCAATATCGTGTAAAATTGAATGGGGAATACAATATTAAAAATTTAGTAAAAACACATTTAGGGCCCCTAGCCCCGATGAAATGGACATTATGAGATCAGTGCCCTATCGAAATTTAATATAGGCTTTTAAGTTTTTATATACCGCGTTTGGTCAAAATCCATTTATTTTCTCATTATCTAACACCTAAACTAATTTTTATATATATGTCGAAATAAGGAAAACTACATTAAGGGGCTCCTAGGCCCGTTCAATTTAAGATGTACATTTTGAAAACATGTTCATTTAAATTCATTTTAATCATGGATATATTTCTCAAGATCGTTAAAAACTGAGTGGGAAATAATATCTTAGAGTGTACAGACAAAAAAGACATTTGGGGCCCTCGGCCCATTCGATGTAAGATGTAAATTTCAAAATGCTGTTCATTTTAATTCAGTCTCATCATTGATATATTTCTTAAGATCGTTAAAATAGAATGGGAAATAATATCTCAAACACATACGAAAAAATACATTTGGGGCCCCCGGCCCTGAACAATTAAAAATTAGAAGTGCAGTGCCCTTTGTTTTTTTAATATGGGCTACCAAGTTTTTATATACCAAGTTTGGTTAAGATCCATTCATTTACTCAGAAGTTAACGCATAAACTCATTTTTATATAGCTCATAAAATCAAAAAACGACATTAAGGGCCCTAGGGCCCATTTAGTGCAATATGTCAAGTTCAAAACGCCTGTTTATTTCAATCAATTTCATTGTTGATATATTTATCTATATTTTTCAAGATCTTTAATAATTGAATGGGGAATAAAATGTTAAATGTTTATGAAATAAGACATTTTGGGCCACCAGTTCCGAAGAAATGGACATTAGGAAATTAGTCCCTTTAGTATTTCTTTATTGGCTACCAAGTTGTTGTATACAAAGTTTGGTTAAGATCCATCAATTAACCTAATAGCTAACGCTTAAACTAATTTTACATAGCTCATATAAAAGAAAATAAATCATTTTATAGGCCCCCGGCGTCCCATGAGGGTTAAATTTTGAAATAAAGTAGCCAGTGACCATCCCAGGAGCGTACTCAAAAGTCTCCACAAGTTTCATGGCGATCGGATGAATGGTTTAGTCAGCTATACAAAGACATGCATACATACATACATACATACTTTGATTTATATATATATAGATATAAGATTAGAAAAAACAACATTTAGGGCCCACGGGCCCAATCGGTGCAAGAAATTAACTTTAAAATACCTTTTCATTTCAATCTGGATCATGATAGATATATTAGTCAATGCTTTTCAAGATCGTGAAAATCATACCGGGAATAAAGTATTTAACGCTTACAAAAAAAAAGATTTTGGGCCCCCAGCCCCGAAGGAACGGACAGTAGGTGTTCAATGCCATATGGTACTTAAATTTGGCTATCAAGGTTTTATGTACCAAGTTTGGTCAAGATCCATTCATTTTCCAAGCAGCTAAGCCCTAAACTAATTTTTATATAGCTCATATAAGAAAAAATTCTCATTATGGGCCCCAGGCGCCCCATGAGTGTTAAATTTTGAAAAAAATAGCCTATTTCCATCTCCCGAGCGTACTTAAAAGTCTCCAAAAGTTTCATGGCGACCGAATGAATGGTATAGTCAGCTAACGGGAATAAAGTATTTAACGCTTACAAAAAAAAAGATTTTGGGCCCCCGGCCCCGAAGGAACGGACATTAGGTGTTCAATGCCATATGGTACTTTAATGTTGGCTATAAAGTTGTTATGTACCAAGTTTGGTCAAGATCCATTCATTTTCCAAGCAGCTAAGCCCTAAAGTAATTTTTAAATAGCTCATATAAAAAAAATTCTCATTATGGGCCCCCGGCGCCCCATGAGTGTTAAATTTTGAAAAAAAAGTAGCCTATTTCCATCCCCGGAGCGTACTCAAAAGTCTCCAAAAGTTTCATGGCGACCGAATGAATGGTATAGTCAGCTAACGGGAATAAAGTATTTAACGCTTACCAAAAAAAAAGATTTTGGGCCCCCGGCCCCGAAGGAACGGACATTAGGAGTTCAATGCCATATGATACTTTAATATATAGGCTATTAAGTTGTTATGTACCAAGTTTGGTCAAGATCCATTCATTTTCCAAGCAGCTAAGCCCTAAAGTAATTTTTATATAGCTCATATAAGAAAGAATTCTCATTATGGGCCCCCGGCGCCCCATGAGTGTTAAATTTTGAAAAAAAAAGTAGCCTATTTCCATCCCCGGAGCGTACTCAAAAGTCTCCAAAAGTTTCATGGCGACCGAATGAATGGTATATTCAGCTACGGAATAAAGTATTTAACGCTTACAAAAATAAAGATTTTGGGTCCCCGGCCCCGAAGGAACGGACATTAGGAGTTCTATGCCATATGATACTTTAATATAGGCTATCAAGTTGTTATGTACCAAGTTTGGTCAAGATCCATTCATTTTCCAAGCAGCTAAGCCCTAAACTAATTTTTATAAAGCTCATATAAGAAAAAATTCTCATTATGGGCCCCCGGCGCCCCATGAGTGTTAAATTTTGAAGAAAAAAAGTAGCCTATTTCCATCCCTGGAGCGTACTCAAAAGTCTCCAAAAGTTTCATGGCGACCGAATGAATGGTATAGTCAGCTAACGGGAATAAAGTTTTTAACGCTTACAAAAATAAAGATTGTGGGCCCCTGGCCCCGAAGGAACGGACATTAGGAGTTCAATGCCATATGATACTTTAATATAGGCTATCAAGTTGTTATGTACCAAGTTTGGTCAAGATCCATTCATTTTCCAAGCAGCTAAGCCCTAAACTAATTTTTATATAGCTCATATTAGAAAAAATTCTCATTATGGGCCCCCGGCGCCCCATGAGTGTTAAATTTTTTTTTAAAAAGTAGCCTATTTCCATACCTGGAGCGTACTCAAAAGTCTCCAAAAGTTTCATGGCGATCGGATGAATGGTTTAGTCAGCTATAACAGACATGCATACATACATACATACATACTTTGATTTTTATATATATAGATTTAAACGTTGATAAAGTGTTGGTTTTCCTGCATTCTTCAGGCAACCCATTCCACGCCCGAATTCCGGACGGGAAGAATGAAAATTTGTATGTGTTTGTTCTTGCATACGGAATAAGAAAGGTGTTTTTATCCTTATGTCTATCTGAGGGTTGTATTAAGTTATCTTTGTGTTGTATTTCTAAATTAGAATTAATTGCTGTATATATGATTACTACTTTGCTCTTGGTTCTTCTATCCTCTAGTGTTTCAAGGTTTAATGATTTAACTAATGGCTTTATTCTTGTCAGTTTTGAATATTCTCCAGTAATGAATCTGGCAGCTCTTTTTTTAATTTGTTCTAGTTTATCAATGTTTTCTTTGGTGGTTGGGTCCCATACAGAAGATGCATATTCTAGTACAGGTCTCACTAAAGTGAGGTAGCATTTTAGTTTTATATCTCTATTACATTTGTTAAAATTTCTTTTTATAAAGCCTAAGGGTTTGTTTGATTTTTTAATAACTTCATTGACATTGGGATTTCATGATAGTTTCTCATTTATTAAGACTCCTAAGTATTTTGCATCTTTAGTTTGGGTCAGTTCTTTTCCATGAATGTAATATTTTGAATTTTTTTGTTTCTTTTTCTTTGTTACTCTTAACAGGTGACACTTTTCTGGGTGGAAAGAGCTTGCACAAGCAACTACTCCTGAACCATACCAGATAGAGGGTTCTGGTCTTTGCATATATGTTAAGGAGGTCCCAAGGATGTGACGGGCCCAAAACCCAAAAAATTCCCGAAAAGATTCACTGGATTTCCAGGTAAATAAATAAACAACGAAAAATATCAGTATTTTGTCAATTTCTTGGCAATCATAATGGCTATCGGGTTGAAACAAACGTCAAACGATAGCTAATAATATTTAGAAAAAATGTTGGAGATGGATTTTTTCTAAAATCTCTTTTCGTTCGACTCCCGTAATTTTAGCAGAAACAATAAATGTTTTGTTTACTTTCATAATTATTGATTTGAAATGACTTTTAATGTCATCTACAATCATTTTCCTTGAATAAAAAAATCGGAAATTCTTTATTTCAACTCAACGTGTTTTCACCGCAAAAAGAAGCTTATTAATGACTTGTTAATAAAATAATGTGAGATTGTTATTTACTTGCTGAATACTATTTAGTGATTTGTCTCGAAAATTGTCATGGACAAATAGGAAATTGAACTTACATACTCATTCGAGTTTTTATTACTTGTTTTCTTATATAAGCTTTTAAAATATTATTTTATTTATTCGATCACCAAGAAACTTTTGAGATTTTTTAAAGTACACTTTTGCTAATGATGCTCGCGTAATTGTATTTTAAAAGTACCGCTCCTTGGTTTCATTGAATTGCCTTTGTACTGATATTGTTGCAACGCCTAACGGGTCAGCTAGTTAAAAATAAAATAAAGCATATCGAACTTATGATTTCGTTTAAGACATTTTTGTTAACACTTAATTTTTGACAATAAATATTAGTGTTCATAGAAAATAATACCTCCATCCAGAGGCTTCACTTTTTTTTTCTTTTGGGGGGGGGGATGCGGAAAACACCTGGTGACGCCATCACAAAGGATGACACCTAATGTAAAATTATATATGTTACCGTTATTTTAAATTTGCAGACCCTAAATGAGGTCTGTGTGTTGAGTCTTGAGAGGGTGACACCGTGAGCTACAGCAATGGGCGACATCAACACTGGTGACGCCTCTGCCTTCGTCAAGGAAAGCAAATATTTCAAAAATATTCCTTAAGCCAAAACGGCTCACGGTAAACAAACAAACAGACTTACAAAGCCTCGTTTTCCAGGAGAATTTCTTGAGCTGGTTTGTCACTCCATTCAGTGACCAGCATCAGATCGCTTCTACCCTTGGAGTCTGTTGCGTCGATGCTAATCCCATTATTATGGATGAATCTCGTATTTGGCAATAGTAGAGCTGTACGACGATAAGGTCAGGCGATAGCGTCAAATGCTCATCGACTTTAATATAATATAAGCCTCAACATATTCATCATCTTGATTTTAGGCTTTACATGCCCATCGCTTTTAGTATTAAGTCTGTATATACTAATCGCCTTTATTGTTAGCATTTTATTGGCGAGAGACGGTAGCGCTCAGCCCCAATCCAATCACCCGATGACCAAGCTGGGAGTTAATAGTGGTTCAAAGACCTTTTCCGGGAAAGGTGGATCAAGGGCTGGGCTTCTGGAAACACGATCAGATTGGTTTACCAGTTTATGCAGCGACCGAGCAAGAACGATCTGTGGTGGAAACTTGGTCGTAGCAATCACGCACTCATCCCCCAGATGTGGACTGAGCACTGTGCCACACGGAGCTACCTACACTTGGTCGTAGCAATCACGCACTCATCCCCCAAATGTGGACTGAGCACTGTGCCACACGGAGCTACCTACAAAGGTTTGAAACGAGATGTGGTAATGGCTGTCGATTGTGTGGCTATTCGGAGTAGACGGTCTGGCATCTACTGATAGATTGGCCCGAGCTGGCGGGGGACTTGGATGGAGACATCACGTTACCTGTGGAATCTTTACGGCGATTTTCGCTTGATGAGGCTTGCATGCTATACATTGAGCCGGGTCCTAATAGCGTAAAAGCTCGAACCCAAAAGAGAATGTCACGTATTAGTCTCTACCTACTCATCACCTCTAGTATCAGATTTTGATGTGTAAAGATATATATTTTTTAATCAATAGAAGGTGTTGCTTACAAGATTGCCTTTATTACACGGCGACTTTGCAAAAACTTTTTAAATCCTTTATATTAACTCGTGGTGACTGCACCCTTGATTGCTTGATTGCTTGTCGCCAAAACATTGAGCAATTTTTAACCCACTTGCTCGTAAGCTAGCGAGCTGAAATTTTGAAGGCAGTTTCGTACCGATAATAAAAACAAAGTATCAAAATTTCAGATCGATCGCATGTACCGTAATTAAATTATTGATTTTTTAGATTATTTTATTTATTCCTATGTATCATGCTATTTTTTGAGATAGAGCGTCACGATGCGTATTATATTGAACAACCTTTCTGTCGCGCAATAAGGTGCGTATTTTATTGACAACTCTTTTTATAAACATATTCCTGATCGATGCGCATTATATTAAACATGTTTTACGACACAACTGCAATTTTGTATTTTTGGATAGTCTGGCGCTGCGTATTATAATGAATATTCTTTTAATTACTTCTCGTACACAAAGGATTTATAGTGAAAAACATGTTTTTTTACGGGTTTTTTATTACTTGTGCTCAAGATTATGTAATATCAGAAAAATAGATATTCCTAGTAGATAACATGAAACACGAAGAGTTAGTTTGACAAAGTGATTTAGAAGAGAAAACGTGTTAAATAATATAAATATAACATTAAAAACCTATTTTAGCTTGGTAATTGGGTTATGTTTATTCAAGAATTGTCTCTAAATGACACCTAAATGACACCTAAATGACACCTAAATGACCCCTAAATGACACCTAAATGACACCTAAATGACACCTAAAATGCCAAAGAATTAAGTTTTTGTTTAACCGGAGCAGCTGTACTTGACCGAGTTCTCTCCCTGGGTCGTGCAGCTACATTTATTCCAAGTCTTGCCACTGATGACAAGAGGGAATTGTTCGCCTGGATTGTGGCAGACTCCATTTTTGTCCTTGCAGCCTGGAGAAGCGGTGTAAAACATAGCATAATGTAAATTATTTGACGTAAAACAACCTATTCACTAAAGTTATAGATGCAACACTACATGTTCCAGGTGATAGCTGTCATATTATTAATTAATGAGTGGGAAAATTAGGATATAATATACACATGCAAGTGAACAAAGCTTAAAATAATATCACATATACATGTACATGATTGTAATGGCTGAATAACAATTACATGATTTCTATTAAATCAAAAAAATGTGTGCTGTTGTTTGGGTTAAGGCCTATGCTCCCTTTAAGCTGCGCGGCCGCACAGATATCTGACCGACGCCGCGCAGCAGTTTATAGTTACAGTAAATTTGATTGACATAATATGATATTTGTGAATGTGGGGTGTAAAATGTTGCACAAAAAATGGATGCCGTGCAACTTTGCACAAAAATGTGTTATTTTGCACACGGACCACCGAACCTTATAGGGAACATTGGTAAATGCAATAGTAGATTTATTTATAAATTATTATATTGTAGGAAAATGATAATAAATGTATAAAATAATGTAAAATTTATACAAACTGTATATTTTATACCTGATTTAAATAATGCATGGTTCAAAAGTGTGTACGCCCTATTGAATGTTGTTCACTAAATTCTACGCTTCTCACCATAACATCTTATAATGTATAAAAAAAATTTTTTTTAAATACTTACGAACACCAACATTGTTAATGGAGTATGTGCTGGTAGTGCCACTGACAGATTTGGTGCAAGAGTACTTAAAACAGTCAATTTCAAACTGTTGGTTGATGGGATAACACTTTTGATTGAACTCACAACCTGTAGGTTTCATATAAGACGCGAAAAATCAAATTAAAACTATGTTGATGTCATGAAATTACCATATGAATACTTCAGAGTTCTAGGTATGTCTATAATATTACTGTGATATCTCGTGACAAAAATGCTTATTGTTAAAATAAATTTTTGGAGCCCATCAAACGCTGCACATTTGTTAAACAAACTTGTAAAAACGTTGTTTTACCCTTGTTACATTTTGTTTAGGATTAATCAATTTTTCTCAGGCCGCACAAGAATATTTTCAGATCTAAGACCTTTTAAATTCTGTAAAATTATTACTTTCTTGGGATTTAAGATTTAAAAACAAAAAGTATTATGGATATGACTATAAAAAATTCGAGACCTTTTGCCTCTTTCTCTTATATATATATCTGGTATGTATCTGAAAGTAATCAATATTGACTTGTGTTGTTTAATGTGGATTTTCATCTCTGAATCACTGCCAAAAATTATAAAAAATTACTTTGGTAGCTATGAGTCTTGTCTTCTTTATAGACTCAATTTTTTAGATTAAAACATTATATACCTTCAATAAATGTTTCACTATTTATTTCTTTTCCGACCAAGAAACAACTCTGACTGCTACTTTTCAATGATTCTCACCTTCTTCATAGATGCGGTACTGGCCGTTTTCACAGATGTATTTGACGCACTTCGGACTTCCGGAGAGTGAGAACACTTGCTTGTCACTGTACTGCAAGCCGTTGAGTGTGCAACTGGCTGGAAAACAAAGATCAAGTAGAAACAACATTGTATGGCAAACTTTTGAATCAAGGACGTAACAAACACGATTTTTTATAATGGGAGGCGTTATACGGAGATATCTCCGAATAACGCCAGGCGTTATACGGAGATTTCTCCCAATAACTCCCGGCGTTATACGGAGATTTATTTTTTTAAAAACAAACAAAATTTCCGTTCTAATTTAGTATATATGTACCTATCATAGCTTAAAATTTATTTCAAAAAGATTTATGATTTTAAAATTAATTTGGTAAAAGCTAAGAGAACTGTGTGCTCGATAAATCGTATTTTGGTTGCTATATTTGTTGTTTTTTTCTATTTTAAAATTAAAAATTGACAACTAAACCTAACCCAGACCCTAAAACTGAAACTACAACCTTAAAAAAAAGACTCAAAACAAACTCTTTTTCTATTTTAATTTAAAAAAAAGACAACTAAAGCTAACCCAGACCCTAAAACTACAACCTTAAAAAAAAAGACTCAAACGAAACTCGAACCTCCACCTCACACTTCAGAATAGAATGCCCTAACCGTGAGACCACATAAGCTCATGGAACCATTAGAATTTTTTAAAAATCTTATATCCAATGGCAAGTAGTCACATGACCAGCCAAAAAAATTTGCGTATGACGCTAAGAATCATGGGAAATATCTGTCTATAACGCCCAGCGTTATACGGAGATATCTCCGAATAATCACTTCGTTTTATAAGAGTAATCTCTAACCCCACCCCCGCCTCCTCTCCAGGACGAATATTTTAGCTGTCTCCACAATTAACGCCCGCCAAAACAAAGCAGAGGGGAGTGGGAGTTGGGTTTATTGTTGTGGTTGAACACTTTCTTCCTACTGTTCATTTAGTCGACAGGACTTGGCTCGCACACGATCATTCAGTCGACAGAACTTGGCTCATCTTATCTTCTTATCTTATCAATACAGACGCTCCTTCTAAGCAGAAGATAATTGCGTCCACAGACGCAAACTAGTCCCAAACTAAAGATGCAAAATACTTAGGAGTCTTAATAAATGAGAAACTATCATGGAATCCCCATGTCAATGAAGTTATTAAAAAATCAAACAAAACCTTAGGCTTTATAAAAAGGAACTTTAACAAATGTAATAGAGATATAAAACTAAAATGCTACCTCACTTTGGTGAGACCTGCACTAGAATATGCATCTTCTGTATGGGACCCATCCACCAAAGAAAACATTGATAAACTAGAACAAATTCAAAAAAGAGCTGCCAGATTCATTACTGGAGAATATTCGAAACTGACAAGAGTAACACCATTAGTTAAATCATTAAACCTTGAAACACTAGAGGATAGAAGAGCCAAGAGCAAAGTAGTTATCATACATAAAGCAATTAATTCTAATTTAGAAATACAACACAAAGATAACTTAATACAACCCTCAGATAGACATAAGGATAAAAACACCTTTCTTATTCCGTATGCAAGAACAAACACATACAAGTTTTCCTTCTTCCCGTCCGGAATTCGGGCGTGGAATGGGTTGCCTGAAGAATCCAGGAAAACCAACACTTTATCAACATTTAAATCTCTAATGAAAATGCAGGACTAAACACAAACCATAGATAAGCGTAGGACGCAATAATCTTCTGTATAGAAGGAGCGTCTTTATCCTTATGTCTAGACTTTATTTAGCTATATCCTATGTAAGTGCTAATACTAGACTTTATTTAGTTATTTCCTATTTAAGTGCTAATACTAGACTTTATTTAGTTTTTTGCTATGTTTTAAGTGCTAATAATAGAGTTAATTTAGTTATTTCCTATTTAAGTGCTAATACTAGACTTTATTTAGTTTTTTCCTATGTAAGTGCTAATACTAGACTTTATTTAGTTATTTCCTATTTAAGTGCTTATACTAGACTTTATTTAGTAAGTCTTAGCGGTTACACAGAACATTTTGTGTAAATGTAAAAAAAACAAAATTGCTGAAATAATTTTTTTATGTGGTTATTTAATTTTTTAAATCTGCTTTGGCGTCTAGTTTAATAACAGTTTCTATATTAACATTTTGAGATGTTTGCTTATTATTTTTTATCCTAACTCAAAATTTATATAAAGGAAAAAGAAGACATCATTTATGTTTTTAATATGTACCAATTTGCATAACAGCTTTACAACATTAAAAAAAATTCTAATGCGATTGTAGTCGTTTGCAAACAAAGTAATAATAAACGAGACCATCTATATGTGAAAGACTGTAACAGACTGTGACAGACAGTGACAGACTGTGACAGACCGTGACAGAAGATCCTCAGCCATAACAGAGATATCCCATCAGCTCATGGAATTGAAGTTTCCTATACTAAATCTCTATATTGAACTTTGTGACAGACTGTGACAGACAATGACAGACCATGACAGAAGATCCTCAGCTATAACAGAGATATCCCATCAGCTCATGGATTGGAAGTTTCCTATACTAAATCTCTATATTGAACTTATATGTGACAGACTGTGACAGACAATGACAGACTGTGACAGACTGTGACAGACTATAACAGAAGATCCTCAGCTATAACAGAGATATCTCATCATCTCATGGATTGGATGTTTCCTATACTAAATCTCTAGACAGTTCTGAACTTTGTCACTGGCTCAAAAGAACCTCTTCGTAGCTTTGACGATCAGTTTTCAATCAGATGACCCACGTACCTGCACGTTTGACAATGGCAGCATCGGCCAGGTCCGCAAAACTCACGGCCACGAAGGCTCCGATGACAACTGTTAAAAAACGCTGAAGGAAAAAACATCTCTTTAAAATTATATTTGAGAAAAGAGGACAGTGTAACAAATGTTAGCCATTTATCTTTTAAAACGTCAATACTTTTTTAGTAAATGAAAATGATTAAATAAAATGAATGAATAAAGGAAAAACAGATTAAGAGAAATTATTTGTGTTTATATTGTCCAACAAGAGGTCTTCTCTTACATTTTGGTGAGCTTTAAATAATATTTTTCAATAAATAAAATGTGTTTTTTTAAAAATAGTTTAGAGTTAAGATTAATTTGAATACATATTTTAAGATATTTTCATAGATATACAAATATTTCCTTCAAATGTCTTCAAGTTTTTACTATGAGGCTTAGCTTTTCAATAGACAGTGGGTAAAAATTTAACGGCCAGTATTATTGTACGTCAATAACCATTTAAGATGATGAGAAAGAGTGACACAATTTTTGCTGTCACCGTGTTTAAACATATTTTACTAGCATATCACCCGTCAAAAATGACGCAAGTTTTCAAAATAAATACACATCAGATTAAAAAATAACCTAAGACAGAACTTTCATTTATTTTATTTATTTTTTTTTATTCATTTATTTCCCTATTGAACTATTTTATGCGGACGTTCGAAAAGAGTTATTATCTGTTGCAGTAATTTGGTGCGCTGGCTTCTAAAATTAGTAGCTTCACGGACAGGACATACGGGACGTGACATGCATTGCAAGTTATGTATATTGATTTCTTTTTAAAATAAAAATCAATCATGCGCAATAGGTTCGGTGCTGGACTCTATTTTGTTAGTTTAATCCATGGCGTCATTATTAGTCTAAATCTTCTAGCTCTGTGTTTGCTGTATAAAACCAGAACTTACCATATCCATGTACAACAATGTCTCTTCTGACTCAAGTTAAACTTTTAGTCAACTCGGTTAGTGTCAGGTGATTAGTGGTGAGGTGTGGCTGTAGTTCTACAAATTTATAATAAAACATGTTTTGTTTGAACTCAAGCAATGTGGGTAATTTGAAATAACGATGTGATCGTTTGTACCTATAATATCGGGAGTTGTTGAGTGGTTCTCAAATAATCCATATAGGGTAGTCTAGAAATCAAGACAAAACTACTTTAAATTTAATGTTTATAACTACAACTGATAAGAGATATTTTGAATGTAAAAATAATTTTGGATATTTCGAATGCCAAGAAAAAAAACACAATGGAAAGTTATACACCATGAATGTGACATCTGTGGATAACATGAATCAAATAGATTGATGGAAACATCACACACTCCTATAAATGCATCACTCACTTCTGGTACCCCGAAATAACGGCCTCGGTCTAAACGGGCTTGGTCTAAACGGCCTCGGTCTAAACGGCCTCAGTCTAAACGGCCTTAGTCAAAACATTCCATACAAATCTGCCCCAAGCCCCAGACCAGATGCTAAATAATAGAATGTAGTATTATATTTGAATTTTTGTTCACTTATTAATTTTTATTCGGTGTCAGGTTTAATTCAAAAAAATTAATTTAATATCAATAACTTTGTAAAATGGTACCAGGTCACAAATGTTTGTTCAGAAGAAATAATGTAATAGCCTCACAATAAATAATTTTACAGTTTGAACACTTTATCACGTTACTCCTAAGCGACCGTTTCGTCCCCCCTCATTTTACTAGCAACGCCATTGAGCGGTGCCGGTTAAGGGCCAGGAGCGCCAGTGCGGATTAGCAAAAAGGAAACGCGAAGAACGCAGCAGACGCCAGCTCTGAGGAAACCTTCCAGTGGGGGTCATACCCTAAGTAGGTTATTGGTGATCCCCCACTTAGCGGCGGGGCAAACCATTGAGACTCGTGTGCTTCGCCGGGTGGCGCCAAAGTGGTAGCGGGTCGATTTAGGGAATTCCACCCCTCCTTGTGAGGTCAATTTAGTGGGAGGCATTTACGACTTTCTGTCCTGGATCCCCAGGTGGCCGCTTCAGAAGCAACCACTTCCAGTGGGGTTTCTCAGCTGTTACGTCCCTTGGGGGCCAGATAGCTGAGTGGCTCTTCCGGGAAGACCCATAAAGAGCATTAGGCTCGAATATAAAGAAATAAAAAAATAAAAATGTTCGTTGACCCTTCGGATTTCACCGCAGCTAAGTTTCTAATTTTAATATTTTATTTCTTTATTTTCGCTTTATTTGTGTACCTTTTTGTTCGTTGAGGAAGGCTCTTTGCAGAAACGTTCGCTGTTTTGTTACGTCCTGTCAGGCTAACTCATACCCTGTTTACATGTTATCAATTTGAGGATTTACATCTGGCTGGAGAGTCTTCAGACTTTAAAAAAAAACAATTGTAAGATGCTACTGTTTTATCAGTCATTGAAGTGTAAACCATAGAAAGAGCTTTATGTTCAACTAAACTATGAATTGTAAACACTTGCAGGAACAGGTCTGGAGCTACTTTAAAAGTAACGTGAATGAAGCAGTACTTTTGTGTTACCAAATATTTGAATAATGAAAGATAAGCCTATGACACGATATCTCTGTCTTGGGCCGTTGTTACCGGTGCCGTTTTGTAGGGTCACGCTCATTTATACACATTAAAAATACACTGCATCCCATACATGCTGAAATATTAGTCAGGGCGGGACTCCCAGGATCTACACAAGCCTCGTGTAGTATTAAATACGGTGGGTGGGGGTTGTAATTCACATAACTGAACATCGGCTCCCAAAGTTGCTCCTTTATGGTGATTTTACTGACGGGCATAGAACTCGAGGAGGTCCACGAAAGTTCTACAAGAATACCATTAATATCGTTCTAAGGGCTTTTGACATTGGACATGACTCCTGGGATGCATAGACCGGTGACTGGTGCTTTATGATGCGGAACGGCGCAGCGGTCTGTGAGGCAAACAGACGTCAGGCCAGGAAGGATCGTGTTCAAAGCACTCCTGATGTCATCCCCACCATCTCTTGTCTGACATCCCAACCATCTCTTGTCTGACATCCCAACCATCTCTTGTCTGACATCCCAACCATCTCTTGTCTGACATCCCAACCATCTCTTGTCTGACATCCCAACCATCTCTTGTCTGACATCCCAACCATCTCTTGTCTGACATCCCAACCATCTCTTGTCTGACATCCTAACCATCTCTTGTCCGACATGTGGACGCATCTTTTGTGCAATAATAGGGGTAATTAGCCACCATAGGACACAAGCGCAGCCTAAACACGGGACAAATATGATGAGAGTGGTCCTTGTCGACTACGATGAACAAACAACATGCATCACACACTCTTTTACATGCATTGCATATTCGAATACATAAAGAATACACTCATACACGCATCACATACTCCAATACATGAATAATACACTTCTATACATGCATCACTCATACCTATAAATACATCACAAACAGAAAAAAATAAACACTTTTATGAATTCATCCATTGCCAACATGGACGCATCACACGCACTCGCATGTAATAATAAATCATTTTAATGGTGTCAGCAGCCACATCAAAGAACAAAAATTCTAAATCATATAATTCATCACAGATTTCTCCTGAAATTTAAACCATGAACAGTTTAAGCAAAAAATACAAGCGGCATAAAAATATATTGTTCAAATTTGTACAGCTGACACGAACTAACATTTGAAAGAGATCATTCATCATTACCAAGCCGCATTGAACCCGCATGGAGAGGAAAGTCAAAGGCGTTAACTAATCGCCGAGATCGGTCGTGATTACCACTATCAGTGTTTAATGGATGCACGTTTGATTAGTGTTACAATGAAATGTGCTCTTACAGATGCTCAATGACATTTACATAATTCAACACATTCGTTTCGAAAGCGCTGATTCGGAGAGCAAATTTAAGTGTTTATTAGCATACACCTTCGTGAGGATGCCAGATGTTCGGTTTCGTACCGAACTGTCCGGTATTATCGTTATTTTTCCAGTGTAAAAATTGAAGCAATATCGGACATTTGAAATTTAAATTTGGCTGCTCGTGCCGTCCATTGACAAATTTCGACATTAGTGTCCGGATTTTTTTGGAGATCATCTGGCAACTCAACTTCTCAGTTTGTGTAGTTAAAATATCAATGAGTTCCTTTTTATTCTATATTCTGAGAACTGTGCAGTTTCAACCATAAACACATTTAACCAATAACACACTTAACCAATAACACATTTAACCAGTCACTCATTTAACCAGTACAACATTTAACCATTAAGACATTGTTAGGTACCAACCACCCCTCCCAACTTGCTACGTATCCATGGAAAGACTGCCCACGGGTCAAAGTGATTTATAGCTGTGCCCCAACCCTTCCTATTCACCATACAGTCTGTTTTGCTCAGGTAAGTTTACATCTGACCTTGTTTTGGTTTAGCTGTGTTGTTGTGTTGTTCGTCCGTCGTGGTCGACGATGACCACTCTCATTATATTTGCTGGGCCGCCACATGTGTCCTCTGGTGGCTTATTAACCCCATTCTGGCACGAAAAAGGCGTCCGCACGTCGGACAAGAGATGGATGCGGTCCCTTCAGGAGGGTTTTGGATACGGTCCTTTCTGACTTGACGCTTTAACTTGGCAGCCTGTTGTCTGTTTGCCTCATAGACAGCTGCGCCATTCCGTATCATAGAGCGCCAGTGGGCTCGGTTTCTGGCTGCTGCTTCCCAGGAGTCATGTCCGATGTCGAAGGCCTTCAGAGCTGTTTTAAGTGCATCCTTGTAGCACATACGTGGACCTCCGCGCGCTCTATGCCCTTCTGTAAGCTCACATTAGAAGAGCCTCTTGAGGAGGCGATGGTCGGGCATGCGCACTACATGCCCCGCCCAGCGTAGTTGGCTTTGCATGAGGATAGTGTGGATGCTGGGGAGTCCTGACCTGGCTAATATTTCGGTGTCTCGAACTTTTTTCCTGCCATTTTATATTGAGAATTTTTCTAAGGCTTTTGGTTTGGAAGTGGTTCAGCAACCTCGCATGGCGTTGGTATACGGTCCAAGTTTCACATGCATATAGTAGGGTGGGAAGCACAACAGCTCTGTATACTTTTAGTTTTGTTTGGGTGCTGATTCCCCTTCCGTTCCAGACACTGTCATGCAATCTACCGAATGCTGCGCTGGCCTTTGAGATTCTCGTGTTCACCTCGTCATCAATATTTGCCTTCTGAGACAGTGTGCTGCCAAGGTAGGTAAAGCGGCTCACTGTGTTGATTTTGTTGGCGTTGATGAATATGTTAGGCTCAGTATAAGATTTGCCTGGGGCTGGCTGGTATAACACTTCTGTCTTCTTTGTGCTGATGGTGAGCCCAAAGTTAGAGCACGCACTGAAAAATGTATCAGCACTTAGTTGCAGTTGTGCTTCAGAGCCCGCGTTAAGGGCAGAATCATCAGCAAAAAGAAGGTCCAGTATGCTGTCTGATTTGACCTTTGTCTTAGCTTTAAGCCTCATGAGGTTGAACAGACGACCATCAGTGCGATACCTAAAGTCCATGCCTACATTGCTCTTCCTGAAGGCCTCAGTAAGCATGGCTGAGAACATGAGGCTGAACAATGTTGGGGCCAGAACACAGCCTTGCTTAACGCCATTTGTGTCAGGGAATGGTTTAGAGGCCTCTCCGTTGACCTGGACTCGAGCCTGCATGCCATCATGGAATTGCCTTACAATGGCTATATATTTATTTGGACACCCATACTTGGCCATAATCCTCCATAGGCCCTCTCTGCAGACTGTGTCAAAGGCTTTCGTAAGGTCTATGAAAATGGAAAATAGGTCCATATTCTGCTCTTGACACTTTTCCTGCAATTTTCTTGCTGCAAAGATCATGTCGATGGTCCCACCTTCTTTCCAGAAACCACTTTGGCTTTCTGGTAAAAGACCCTGATCCAGATGTGCACTTAGGCGATTTAGGAGAATACTTGCGAGTATTTTTCCTGCAATTGATAGCAATAAAATTCCACGATGATTATCGCAGGCTTGGCGGTTCCCTTTTCGTTTGTATAAGTGGACTATAGAGGCATCTTTGAAATCCTCGGGGGATAGCCTCCTGCTGCCACATCATTAGTACGATTTCATGCAGCTTTTCCAGTAGAACCATGCCACCTTCTTTGTATATTTCTGCTGGAATTGAGTCTGCTCCAGGAGCCTTTCCACATGACAGAAGATGTACAGCCCTTTGCGTCTCAAGAAGAGTAGGCGAGTCATCCATTGCCAGGTTAATTGGTACTTGAGGTAGGCGACTGATAGCATCTTCATTAATACTTGAGTTGCTGTTTAGGACAGCATGAAAGTGTTCAGCTCAGCGCTAAAGAATCTTCTCCCCGTCAGTAATTAGATATGTCACGTCAGCACTGAAGAGCGGGGATGAATTAGACGTTGTGGGTCCGTACACTTCCATAAGGGCGTTGTAAAAATTCTTCATATCATGCCTGTCTGCATATTGTTGAATCTCATCAGCTTTCTTGTTTAGCCATGAGTCTCGCATCCAGTGAAGCTTTTGTTGTATGATGCGGCGTATGCTATTATATGAGTCCGTTACGGATGAAGACCTGGGATTGCTGATGTGTCTTTTGTGGAGTTGATGTTTCTCTGCCAACATTTGCTTGATTTCGTCGCAATCGTCATCGAACCAGTCTTGCTGCTTTCTCGTCTCAGGTCTAAGGATTTGTGAGGCTGTGCTGTAGATTAGATCTCTAAAGTTCGTCCAAGCAGTCTCAATTTTCGTATTGTTTAGAGTGGTGGATCTCAGTTTGTCCTCCAGGGCTGTCTCCAGAGATTGTTTAGTACTTGCACAGTTTAGCTTTGTGATTTTCAGCCGTTTTAGGGTTTTCCTACCTTGGTTTAGCTACATTGTTCATGTATGTGCTAGAAAGTTCTGGACCCTAATAGTTATGAAAGACGTTTTTCTTATAGAAGTTAAACCCAGAACTTTCCAAAAAATTTAGTATGTAAGGAAGGGAACGAGAGAGAAGACAGAGCAATATCCCCGCATCATCTGAGAAGAGTACCGAGCTAGGCCGGCCACTATTGCTATTGTTACCTGTCATTGTTAAGCTCCTACTGTAAACGCAAACGCTATCAGCTATTATTAGCTTAATATTATTAAATTACGTTATAACTCCATATTGTTATATTAAGTTAAGAGTTAGCAACTTATACCAATTATTTCTTATCTTATCTTATCTTATCTGTTTACAGACGCTCCTTCTATACAGAAGATTATTGCGTCCTACGCTTATCTATGGTTTGTGTTTAGTCCTGCATTTTTATTAGAGATTTAAATGTTGATAAAGGGTTGGTTTTCCTGGATTCTTCAGACAACCCATTCCACGCCCGAATTCCGGACGGGAAGAAGGAAAACTTGTATGTGTTTGTTCTTGCATACGGAATAAGAAAGGTGTTTTTATCCTTATGTCTATCTGAGGGTTGTATTAAATTATCTTTGTGTTGTATTTCTAAATTAGAATTAATTGCTTTATGTATGATTACTACTTTGCTCTTGGTTCTTCTATCATGTAGTGTTTCAAGGTTTAATGATTCTTACCAGGTATCGTGTGGTTACATATTATGGTGTCATTGAATTAAATTAAGAATTTGTAAAATCAGTTACTGAGTTTAATCTTTTTTTTTGTGTTACGTGTCGTGTTAACGAGCCATTTAATATAATACTCTAAACTTCATAGTAAGTTAGAAGGTTAATCCCTTGCGGACATAACACACAATAAAACGGTAACACCTTTAACCAGTAAAATATTTAATCAGTAAAACATTTTACAATGAACCAGAAGTATATTAAAATAATCAAAACATTCAACTACTTAGTCATCAAAGCTAGTAAAATATTTAACCAGTAACACATTTAACCAGTAACACATTTAACCAGTAACATAGGAATCTAAAAACACCTTTAACCAGTTATACAATGAAATAGTAATACACTCAACCACTAAGGGGCCGTTCAGAAATGACGTCACGCACCTAAAAAAGTAGGGGAGGGGGTCACACGATTTGTGACGAGGGAGAGGGGTGTTAAAGAAATGTCACGTCATATCAAAACGCGCAACTTTAAATGTTCCACTTAAATATAAAATTGCTTAAAATGACGTTTTACATGACTTCACGGGTGTTACGATATTAGAGTTCAGACTTTGTGACGTCATATTGGCGGGGGGTCTACTTTTTTTGACGAAGTGTGACGAGGGGGAGGGGGTAACATCGGCCTAAATCACGTGACGTCATTTTTGGATGACCCCCAATGCAATCAAACATCGACTCAATCATCAATCATCACATTTAAATACTGAGAACAAAAATGCAACACAGGCATCCAGTCGCTAATGTTGCAGCCATTCAGTGACATAATCACATATAAAGACATTTACAAACAATTAAAAAGTCAAAGATCGCACGTACTTTTACACACTTATACAGAGAGAGATGGATAGGGAGGGGTAGGAAGGAAGGTTGATAGAGAGGGGGAGGAAGAGAGAGAGAGAGGGAGGGAGAAAGAGGGAGGGAGAGAGAGAGGGAGAGAGAGAGAGGAGGTAGTAACTATCAGGTGAAACATTTTTTTTATAATTTTCTGGAATCTTTTATTAGATAAGTCATTGATTCTATAACGGAAATAATCGGGTAATTCCCCAACCAATTTTTTGTTCATTTTCAATTAAAATTAATTACTGAATAGGTACAAACATTTCCATGACATTGTTTTTTATTTACATATTTTAACCTTATACATTTAAAAAATAAATACAAAAATGTTTTAGAAAGTATAGAATATCGCTTTGTAATATTGCATTTGCAATTGTATATAATAATTCTTTTTTTTTCTTTTTGTCTATATAAGGATCTATGTAAAAATCCTATGATAATAGAAATTACATACAAATAACTTTTTTTTTAAACTTGCATTCTTTTAGCATTTTTTAAAGTGTCTCTCTCTGTCTCTTTTTCTCTCTCTCTCCCTCTGCTTTCTCTGTGTTTGTGTACGTGTCTGTGTGTGTTTGTGGGTGTATGCTGCGTGTGTGTTTTATGTTCTTGTTTTTTTTAAAAATGTTACAATGTTACTTATCTATGATATAACTGCTACAAAAAAAAATAATAATAAATAATAAAATAAAATTATTCAACTACTTGAAGTTGGAGGTTAAAAAAACTTTTTACACACTTGTTCCAATGATATACTTTTAAATCACCTAAACGCTTACTCCGAAACAATTATTCTGCTAGCTTCATGAATTCTAATTTATTAATAAGTCGGAGAATAAAGATAAAGCACACACAAATATTCATAAGTTTTCAGTCTTAATTTAATTTTTTTTAAAGTTTATAATTGTTTTAAAAACTACAGAAAAAACACTGAAATTCAGAGAATGCTTATTTTTCAAAAATCTCCTTAAAGAACGAAACAAGACTTTTTTCCATCAGGCCAAAATCTTTAAATATAGGGAAACACAACTCTCAAGACACCACCACCCATTGAAGTCACAAATCATTATAACATCACCATCATCTCCAGATGATCACCACTAGCTAGACCATCACCTAACATTTCATAATACCCTTTATCCCACTGAAAAAATTTAATATTGTTATAGTCAAAACATATCTTCTATGTGTTATGGTGTTGACAGTTTGAATTTTATTGCTATCATCTTTACAACTTGCCTTCGTTTTTGTATTTTCTCCACAAAATGTATGTTGTCTTCTAACTTCTGAACAAAACAAGTCTGCTCACAATTGCTGTCATGGGAAGTCTGCCTAAACCCTTTGTAATATAAAATTGCTATTTTAGTCCCACCATTGGCTTGATTGCAATATTACTGCCATTAGCTTGATGGTCTAACACAATGTCATGATCCACTTCGTTACAACAATGTTCTTGACCTAGGTTGTGAAAAAAGCTGCCTTGACCTAAGTTGTCAACTCAGTTGCCTTGACCTTTAAGCTGTCAACATAGCTGCCTTCACCCCGAATATCCTGCATTTACAGGCTACTGAACATCATGAGAGACCAAATCATTTTTTGTAACTGTCTCCTGATTCGTCATAACATCTCTGAGATTCTTGTTTTGATCCCCTTGAATGCTTGACACAGAAATAGCTCCAGCGAGTTTTAGCTCCTGAACTACTTCCTCCACAAATTTATCACTGTTAATTGCCAAATCTAATGGAGTGTTTGAAGTGTTATCTTGGATGTTTACCTCAGCTCCATTTCCTATCAACACTTTTAACATCTCCACGTAACCGTGTATGACAGCCGCATGCAAGGCCGTCCTTCCATCACTGTCGGCCAAGTTGACATCAACCCCAGCTTCAATCAAGCGTAACACGGCTTCCACGCTCCTGAGACGAACTGCTCTTGCCAGCGGCGTTTCCGTACAGCGACCTTTGGATCTTTGCCCTGCTTCAACAAGTGCTCGGTTGGCCGCACATAATGGTAGCTGCAGTAACTCCAGCCATAGAGTATCACATAGCGTGGGACCTGATTGCAAAAGCGATTCGAGAATTTCAAAATCGTTCAAGTCCAAGGCCCGTTGGACGACCTGTTCACTAACAAAAGCCCCAGCAGCCACGAGAACAGTAACAGCATTAAACACGTAGGACTCTACGGCCTTCATTAAAGCTGATTGTCCATCTTCGTTGATCTCATTGATGTCCATGCCTCCTCCATTTAGGATATCGCTGAGGAATTCTGGAGAGCTGTACTCCAGACATGCGGCCTCGAAGATCTGCCTCACACAAACATCTTGTTTTGGTTCATTTTTCAGAAGATCCGAGATGAGTGCAGGTGGTGGCTGTGTTCTAAGGTGAATGGAGGTTTTATAAGAATTCAGAATAAAATAAATAATTTTTGTAACCTTCAAATACAATATTTTAAAATGAAATTAATTAGACTTAAATTCTTTATGACAACACCGTTCAGAAAACTGCATGAATTTCTACTTGATGGTCATCCTATATAATAAAAAGCAATTTTCCGTCCGGTCACCGATAGCAATTGGTCCCTCAAACTCCTACAGACTCCTACAGCCAATCACTAGCTGATAAAAATTAAATCTCATTTACATATTGAACGACGTTCAAAACGAGTTATTTTTGGTGCATTTTTTCCCCATGGTTTATTTTGAGCGGTGCGCGTTGGGATTTGTAGTCAAAACTTTTTTTTACGGGTTATTAATTATAACTATAATGTATAGTATTTTTGACGTGATACACATGTATGGCCAGTCGAGACTGTGGGTCTCTCGAAAAACCACAGTGGGGGGAGGTAGGGTCTCGCGACAAACTGCGTTGTTTCGGGGGGCGGTATGGTCTTTGGACAGACCGTGGTGTGGGGGGGGAGTAAGGGTCTCTGGAAAGACCGCGGTGTGGGGGCTAGGGTGTCTGGACAGACGGGGTGGGTAATATTGGGATATCCTACAATGAACTTCACAGGACACCCTACACTTATTCCCGTCCATCGACGGGCTTTGCTGCTATTTCAAAATAAAGCAAATGGAACAAATAACACCATCAAGAAATCTTTGTTAAATTTTAATTGTTGACCATAAATAGTAGTGTATATATAAAAGAATACCTACGCTAAGAGGTGTCACTAGGAGATGCGGGGGGGGGCTTGAAGACCGCACCGGGTGACATAATCACATAGGATTATACCAAAATGTAAATTTCTTTTAGTTACCGTTATTTGGCACTGACAGACTCTGAGGAGGTCTATGGAGTAAGTCATGAAGGTTGGTAAAACCCTAGTGACGTCGAGGGAAGCTAATATTACATAAATAATCCCTTAACCCAAATGGCTAACGGTAAACAAACAGACTTACAAAGCCCCGTTTTTCACGAGAATCTCTTGAGCAGTTTCGTCATTCCATTCAGTGGCCAGCATATGAGCGGTTTTACCTTCAGAGTTTGTTGCGTTGATGCTGATCCCATTCTTGTCAATCATTTCTCGGATTTTATCGCTACGCCGATAGCTGGCATAAAGGTAGAGCTGGAAGACAGTAATGCCATGCGATTGCGACAACTGCTCATCGCCTTTAGTAGCAGCCTCTACATACTCGTCGTCGACAAAATCTTCATCTGGACAATCATCAGTAGCAGCCTCTACATAGTCGTGATCTGCAACATTGTCATCTAAATTCTCATCGCCTTTAGTTGCAGCCTCTACATACTCTTCATCTGCAACATTATCATCTAAATTCTCATCGCCTTTAGTAGCAGCATCTAACTTTACGTCATCTGCAACATTATCATTTAAATTCTCATCCCTTTTAGTAGCAGCATCTAACTTTACGTCATTTGCAACATTATCATCTAAATTCCCATCGCCTTTAGTAGCAGCATCTAACTTTACGTCATCTGCAACATTATCATCTAAATTCCCATCGCCTTTAGTAGCAGCATCTAAATAATCGTCGTCGGCAACATCTTCATCTGAACAATCATTACCATCAGTAGCAGCCTCGGTTTTCAAGTGAGCCATAGCGCGTCTCTCAAAGCCTTCTTCCTTATGGTTTTTCTGATCACCAGAAATGTTTGCGTCATCTCTTTCATTGTCTTCCATTTTACTCTCTGTTCTTAAATTTGTTACAGCTAAACAGATTATAAAAATAATAGTTTAAAAAACTACTTATAAATAAAAACATAAACTTGAATGAATATTTAATTTCTTTCGAACATTAGGTAACTTCAAACAGTTACCCCTTTTATTTTAAACATCTATTTCAATATTTGTAAGTACTGATACTCAATTTGGCTATTTTTTAAAATCAATCACTAAAAGGAGCAAAGCCCCCATTGTGGCATGTAAATATCTAATTCATTCATTAGTTGAAGAATGATTTTTCAAGCAAATTTACAAACGTTCTCCTAAGTTTTCACCAACTTTTAAACGTACATCAATTAATTACTTCCATAAAACTTTCTGTTTACAGACTTTACTTTTCGTTCAAGGAAATTTATTTTAAGAACGTCTGGGAATTCAGATGTCTATGAATTGTACACAAAATATCGATTAAGCCTAATAAAAAGGTGACTTCTTAAATAGTGACACGTTTATTTGACTTAACGTGGTCGCTATGACAAAAACTCAAATATGTATTAAAATTTATTTATTCTAAATTCTTGGAAAACATTTTTTATACTTCCATATAAATACTGAAAAAACTTTGGTCTGAAAACATACAACGACGAAATGACATTTTCAGTTTTCCAATATTAGGCCTACATATTACACATTCTATTTTAAGACTACTTTTCTCATTGAGCTGTTACGTCATACAAATTTTCCATAAAATCAATGTTTCTGCTGACTATTACCGACCTGCCACCCAACAACCACAAGATCTTTAAAAAGATACAAAATAATCCCGCAATACATATTATATTTTTTAACTGTTGTATCTCGCTTTCGAGACACACTATGATTTAGATTATATTCGTACGTCGGTCATTATCAGTAGCACTCTAGCACAATTTCTAATGATAAACTTAAGATTAAATATGAAAGTATTGAGAGCAAAGCTTTAGATGTTTTCAATAAATATCCAAGAGACGTAGCGAAATACTTTTACTAAATGAAACCAGTTAATTAACCATAACCGGATTACACAACTCGATTAACATTCCTCTTTTAACAGCTATACATTATATATCACTTCGAGCCACTGAGTTTTTCACATATTAACTAATGTAAGAATCTTCTTTCACAAACGTCTCACGTTCTTAGCTCAAATATCTTACACAGAAACTAATGTTACGACGTTAATGACACAAATATATCCCGTCTTAAACGGAAATTCCCGTAATAGTAAGTCACTTTGCTATAGACAGCAAATTCCCGATATTGTGTATCGTAATTTCGTTGACAAAATGGTGACCTCCACTTTTTAATTGACAATGGGTGTCTTTGTTTCTCTCATTTTAGCTGACTGTTGGTGTAAAAATATATTCGTGAACTTCCCATTATTCAACACGGATGTTAAAAAATAATTCCTTTACTGTGCGACCATGATATTGTTAGGGTCATCAATACAATAAAAACTAAAATAACTCTGATTCCTAGAAGAATAATATATCTTTGGAATAAATGTAATTCCATAAAACTACACCAATCAGCGGCTAACTTCCAACAAAACTTTCTAAGTAAATTTAATACAAATAGCCCAGTAGAAGAAATTTGGAAAAAATATAAACACAAATCTAAAAACTATTATGGATGAGAATGCTCCAACAAAATTAACATCAAATAAAATTAACAAATGCTTGTTCAATTTTAAATTAAAAAAGGTATGCAAACAAAAAGAGAACTTATTTAAGAAATTTAAGTCTATCAATTAAAAAATGATACACAAAAAGTACTTAAAAATCAAACACTTGACACAAAAACTTAGTCGAAACCGCCAAAGTGAATATATAAACAATTTAACTTCTAAAGGTAACAATAAAAACTTATGGTCCTTTATCAATCTAAAAAATGGAACGTACAGGAATAGCCACACTAAAAGGCTCAAATGATAAAACCTATAATGATAATGAGACTAAAGCTAATATTCTTAACACATATTTTGAATCATCATTCTCTGCCTCAGGCGACGAGGAAGTTTTAATAAATTTAAATAAAATGGAAGAAATTGGTAACATAACTGTAGACGAGATAGGTATACATTCACTCCTAAAAAATTAAAAATAAACAAAGCCACTGGCCCAGATGAATTGCCTGCAAGGATATTAAAAGAACTAAGCAATGAACTATCCCCAATCATCGTAGTTCTTTTTCAAACCTCTCTAAACCAGGGTTAAGTGCTACAGGATTGGAAATTAGCTAACGTAGCTCCAATCTTTAAGAAAGGGGATAAATCAGACCCTGGTAATTACAGACATGTATCACTTACTAGTATCACCAGTAAATTACTAGAACACATAATATATAGTAAAATAGTTAGCCACCTAGACAAATATAATGGCCTATGCCCACATCAACACGGCTTTAGAAAAAACAGATCATGTGAAACACAATTAATAGGTTTAATAGATGAACTATCAAAAGGCTTAGACAATAATGATCAAAGAGAAACAATATTACTAGACTTCTCAAAAGCATTTGACAAAGTTCACCACCTTAGTTTACTTAAAAAACTTAAATACTTTGGAATCTCAGGTCCCTTACATCATTGGATCATAGACTTCATTTTGGGCAGGGAGCAAACTGCAATAATTAATGGATCTAAATCTGCACCAATAAAGGTTAACTCAGGAGTTCCAAAAGGAATTGTGCTAGGTCACTTACCCTTTTTAATTTATATAAATGATTTACCCAACAACATCTCAACAGGAACAAAAGTTAGGTTATTTGCTGATGATTGTAGAATAATATATAGAACAATTAAATCAGAACAAGATAGCTAAATTTTACAAAAAGACTTAGATGAATTGATAAAATGGGAAACTAACTGGAGTATGTCTTTCCACCCAGAAAAGTGTCAACTGTTAAGAGTAACAAAGAAAAAGAAACAAATAAATTCAAAATATTACATTCATAGAAAAGAACTGACCCAAACTAAAGATGCAAAATACTTAGGAGTCTTAATAAATGAGAAACTATCATGGAATCCCCATGTCAATGAAGTTATTAAAAAATCAAACAAAACCTTAGGCTTTATAAAAAGGAACTTTAACAAATGTAATAGAGATATAAAACTAAAATGCTACCTCACTTTGGTGAGACCTGTACTAGAATATGCATCTTCTGTATGGGACCCATCCACCAAAGAAAACATTGATAAACTAGAACAAATTCAAAAAAGAGCTGCCAGATTCATTACTGGAGAATATTCGAAACTGACAAGAATAACACCATTAGTTAAATCATTAAACCTTGAAACACTAGATGATAGAAGAACCAAGAGCAAAGTAGTAATCATACATAAAGCTATTAATTCTAATTTAGAAATACAACACAAAGATAACTTAATACAACCCTCAGATAGACATAAGGATAAAAACACCTTTCTTATTCCGTATGCAATAACAAACACATACAAGTTTTCCTTCTTCCCGTCCGGAATTCGGGCGTGGAATGGGTTGCCTGAAGAATCCAGGAAAACCAACACTTTATCAACATTTAAATCTCTAATAAAAATGCAGGACTAAACACAAACCATAGATAAGCGTAGGACGCAATAATCTTCTGTATAGAAGGAGCGTCTGTAAACAGATAAGATAAGATAAGATGTTAAAATAAAAATAAAAATTGAATTTTTATTATTAATTTTTTATAGGGGCCGTCCATAAATGACGTCACGCAATTTTGGACGATTTTTAACTCCCCCTCCCCCCTCGTCACGCTTGGTAACAAAAACTTTGACCACCCCTCCAATATGATGTCATAAAGCTGTGACCCCCCCCCCTTTAAAAAAAGCGGTATTTTCTAATTGAAAATGAGCATGTTTCAAATCAATTTTATGTCATTATAGTATGTATTAAGTGTAAGGCTGCACTTTAATATCGTAACACGCGTGAATCCATGTAGAGCGTCAATTAAACAAATAGTAATAAAAGGGAATATTTAAGTGAAACTTTGATTTATGGTAGCGTGTTTTGACGTGACGTCACAATTCTTAAACTCCCCCCTCCCCCTCGTCACACATCGTCACAAATGTGGGTACCCCTCCCTTCCCCCCTAGGTACGTAATGTCATTAATGGACGGCTCCAAAGTTTAATGTTTGAAATTTGAAGTTAATTATAGGTCAACTTTAATGATAATTTTTCGTTTAAATAGTGCATCCAGCAAATAAATTTTCACATTGTGTAATTATGTCATTTATAAAATATCCAAATTTCATGATCATAGACCCTTTACAACATGGTCAAACACTTGATTAAAAATGGTGACAAATTTGTTTTGATCATTTAGAAATTAGGTCAAACTTTGTGATTGAGAACGTGTTTAATTAGCAGGGTTGTTAACAATACTAAATACAATTAATGGCAATACCAATACCAATACAATTTTAAAACCAGTATTGCAATACCAATACCAATATTTATTTATTATTGCCTTACCTATACCAATATTTGGGTCATTCGACGAATAAAACGCAAATACGCAATTCATCGCTCTATTATACTATCACTTAAATCGATAAACGATAACAACATTTTTGGCTTATTTAGACAATGTATTTTTAACCAAATTTTGTTCAATAGTTAACACTTTTTTCATCAGTTTTCCTCAAAGCATTCAAAAGTCTTTGACAACATATTAAATAAGTCGGCATACCTTAACGTCCTTAAGCAAAAAGATTTTTAATATGTATACTGTACACATATTGTGAATGAATGAATGAATGGATGGATGGATGGATGGATGGATGGATGGATGGATGGATGGATGGATGGATGGATGGATGGATGGATGGATGGATGGATGGATGGATGGATGGATGGATGGATGGATGGATGGATGGATGGATGGATGGATGGATGGATGGATGGATGGATGGATGGATGGATGGATGGATGGATGATGGATGGATGGATGGATGGATGGATGGATGGATGGATGGATGGATGGATGGATGGATGGATGGATGGATGGATGGATGGATGGATGGATGGATGGATGGATGGATGGATGGATGGATGGATGAATGAATCAAATGACTGTCATAGAAAAACAAATGATACATAAACGGTTAAACATCATACTATAGTAAAAACAGTCAGACCGAGTCAGTGGATTGCATCACATCTGGAAAACTAACGATGAACGATGAATTTTAGTAGCGTTCACAGGGTAACGCCACCTATTTGGCCGTTACCACTTAGCCAGGCAAAGAAAAGTAACCATTTCAAAATGCGCACTGCTCAGTCGTAAACGAAGAGGGGAAAATACTCGTCCTCCTAATGAAAACAACCTTTCAATAGCAGCGCTTAAAGGAAGTCATGTATTCAGGTCTATGTATATTTTACGGATATGTGGATAGGCATCCAATGATGCAATACTGTCTGAAGTGTCTGCCAAGTAATTATTTATTTCTTGATTCACATCAGGTGAATCATTCACACGATGTCGTCTGGCTGACAATCCAGCGAATACGTCTGGCTGATTATCTGTACCAACAGCAGCAGCCGATGTTGCTTTCTGCTCATCAGTAGGAGCAACCAACAGTGATTTTGAAACGCATCTCTTCAGTGCTTCAATAAGATGTGAACGCTGTAAATCATCATCAGCTTGAATGAATTTCAACTTGAGTTTGGGATGTACAACGGATGCCAGCTGAGTATCAATGCTGTCAAACATGTTTGAAAATCTTCTATCGATGGCATTCACAAGACATGAAGCTAATGAAGAACAAATTACGAGCCGATCATTCTTTCCTTGATCAAGAAACACTTTTAACTGCGCCTTCATCATGACAAGTGTTGGTAGAAGGAAACCAAGTCCAATGTCTTTTTTAGTTTCACCCTGAAAAATCTCTAGTCCACAGCAAACAGGCTTCATAACAGCAACATACTCTTTAACAAATGTTTTCTGTACAGGCTGTAGTCTTTTGAAATCAAGTTCATCACAAAGTTTGTCAAACTAAACTTCCATTACACTTACACAGAGAATGTTGTAAACTCTGGTGACAGCATCATACATTGAATTCCACCGGGTTTCACCAGGTGTTACCAAAAGCATACCAAGTGAATCTTTGATCTTTTCAGAAGCTACAACTAATTAATAATAAATTTTAGTTTAAAATTTAAATTCATGAGTTATATCTAAAATCTGTCTACATTGGCATTTTATGAAACAAAACATTAACTTGACTCACTTTCAAGCAAGAAATTCTGTAAAAGGATATCGAAAATAAAATATTGACCAAAGAAAAAAATGGCATAAAGATCTTGAAAGTATTACCTATCAGTTCATAATATGCGCAATCATTGAAAAGTTATGAACAAAATAGAAAGACGCATTCATGCTACTAAAAATAATTCTAATTACAACAAATTTAAAATTATATAAATAAAAAAATATTTTTTCTTTGTTTGGCCTCATTTTTGTTTGTAGGCCCTAGGCACGGTGCCTAAAGTGCCTAAGCCTTAATCAAGCCTTGGTAAGTCACTGGTCAATGCTCATTGCCAAAGATATCATATATGATTTGATTCCTATTATCATTCATTTCATTGATCAGTCTCATTCAAAAATTGTTTGGCAATGTCACTCGCAAGATGGCGACACCAAAGAAAAATTTATTATATACAGCTTTACTCACAACCAAAGTTGTAGAGAATTTATTGAATATTGCTTTTAGTATTGGTTCAAAATCAATACCATTATCAAATTTCAAGAAGTATTGCAATATCGTCCCAATACTTAAAAAAGTATTGGCAATAATACCAATACCAATACAATATTGCAATATTAACAACCCTGTTAATTAGCCTACCTATTATGTATGTTGTTGTATTTGTATGAAGACCTTTAGTATGTATGCTGGTGATTTCATTTATTAGAGCTAATACTAGTTGCCTTATTAGTTTAAGATGATGAATAGTTTTATTACTATAAAAATAATTTCAATAATAAATCAAATACCTTTTACCGATAATTATTCACTTATCACAGTATTGCACAATAATCATCAGATTAATTGGAAAAAAACAACACTTTCTGTCACATTAATCCAGGTATTACATTAAATATTACTAAAACTACTAAGAACAAACATATTATTTGGAAAATTGTTACTTTACTGTTTTTAATGAGAAAAACCTGTTAAACAATTTTTTACAGAAAAGTAAGGAGTCACATTAAATGCACATTGCAATAACAAAATGTAGCTGTTCAAATATTATTAAGAATTTAAAACATATGCTATTCTCAATATTTAAAAATATTACTCAAACTGAATATTATATTCCTTATAGAAATATCAAATAAAAAGTTTGATCGCAAATTTGAGGTAATGAAATAAATTGGATCTTGCATTATTAGTTAAATGCGTTTTTTTTACCCAAAATGTCAATGAAAATATTACATTTATTTGTTAAAATACATGCTCAATTATGAAAAATTTAACAACGGAAGAAAAGTTACATTTTTTAAAAAAGAATCAATTTACACATTATAAAACTGTATTTTATGTATTTATGTGTAACTGTTTATGTATTTTTTGTAAAAATCTTATTATACACTAATAAGTATTATAACAAATCCATAAAAGGGCACAAAATGTGAAAGAAAAGGCTTTCTAAAAAACTGCTTATGAGGGGTTAGGGTAAACAAATCATGACTTTTGAAACACTTGAGCTAAAAAGTTGATATTTATGTTTTTGTTAATCATTTAAAAGGCTGTTATACAGCTGTATTATTTTTATATTTTAAAAAAGGAATTAAAAATGTTCACTCAAGTGCCTGACTCCAGTATAAGAGAGGAAGGCAAAAAAATCATTTTATCTTATGCAAATTAACGTTCCTTGACATTATATATGGAATAATTCATTATAAATTTGCCTTTTACTGAACAGTGCAACACTTTAATTTAACAATGTTGTGTTACCATTAAGGATGTATTAATGTATAAATGTGAAATAACTTATGAAATGAAATTATTTTTAAAATATTATCAGGCATTCCCTTTTCATTTTATATAAATTTTCTCTGAAATAAAAAGAACGTGTATGGCAATATTTGTGTGAAATGTTTCCCAGTGGCGCCAAATAATAATCGTTAGCAGAAATGCTTTCACCACAGTAAAAAGTAAAATAAAGAGCTCTGGTTAATAATTACAAAATATGTCCTATGAGTCTAAATATAAATGAGTATTTTTCGGAGATCAAAATTTTTCCCTAATATAACGCCATACTGATAGTATAATGGTGATAACATAATAATAATAAACTTTGTTGATAAATCTATTTTTAAAGACGGTATGCTAATAATGGGGCGTCCATAAAGTACGTCCCGACAGTTTTTACCATTTATAACTCCCCCACTTCCCCCTGTCACAAATATGTACCCCACCCCCCTCATAACTACGTAACACTTTTGAACAATGTTCTTTTCTATAAAACAAAATAATTAAAATTTAATATTAAACACTGTGACGTCACACATGGCCGGACACCCCTCCCCCCTCTGTCACAAACTGTCACACTTTCTTACATCCCCTCCCCCCTCTGGAGCGTGACGTACTTTATGGACGGCCCCTAATGTGCTAAAAACCAGAAAACCAAATTGAAATTTCTTACAACAAATCACACGGAGAAAGATCACGTCCCTCTTGTTAGCTACCTCCCATCTTTGTTCCCCTACCACTAATTCTAACCCATTTCAATCCTCCATAGCTCACTCCAACCGATCCCATCAACAAACCCACAAATCACGCACATCTTAATAAAACCCCTCCCCCGCCAAGCCTCTCCTCAACTGTCATACAAGCAGAGTTGATTTACGTGGCGGGTACTCTCAAAAAGGAACTAACACCTTGCAATGGTGTATGGAACATTATTCTGAGTGCAGATGAGTTCTGATTTTGATATATAAAGATGTTACTTATAATGTGCTAAGGACATATATTTTTTAAAAATTGTCTTTGAAACTTCATAGAATTTAAAACTATTTGACGTAGCTGCTAATTCTTGTTAAAATTCTTGTTACTGATTGTTATAGCTTGATATTGAATATTTTTCGATTGCAACGACTTAAATAAAAATGCCTTCTTTTCAGTAACACTAGGACTAATCGTTTGCTCTTTAGAATCATCTTCAAAATTCTTTGGTATCAACTTGTTCTTTGCTATCAATAGTACAGTACTGTCACGAACTAGTTCAATCAAAGGGATTCGATAGAATTATTTTGGCTTTGGTAAGTAGCACTTACTTGACCTGGGTTGTCAGCAGAGCTTCCTTGGCCTGGGTTGTCAGTAGAGCTTCCTTGGCCTGGGTTGCCAGTAGAGCTTCCTTGGCCTGGGTTGGCAGTAGAGCTTTCTTGACCTGAGTTGTCAGTAGAGCTTTCTTGACCTGAGTTGTCAGTAGAGCTTTCTTCACCTGGGTTTTTACAACCATTGTAACGACATGAAATTTCGCAATGAAAATTGAAATAATATTTCGAGTCATTCTCCTGACCAATGCGATAATCCCCGGTAATCCTGTTTGGGTTTTCTTGAATATTGACAGACGAAATAGCTCCAGCGAGTTTAAGCTCTTGAACTACTTCCTCTACAAAGTTATCACTGTTAAATGCCAAGTCTAATGGAGTGTTTAAAGAGTTATCTAGGATGTTTACGTCAGCCCCATTTCCTGTCAACACTTTTAACATCTCCACGTTACCGGGTATGATAGCAGCATGCAAGGCCGTCCTTCCATGGCTGTCAGCCATGTTGACAGCCACCCCATCTTCAATCAAGCCATTCAAGCGTAGCAGAGCCTCCGCACTCCTGAGACGAACTGCTGATGCCAACGGCGTTTCCGTAAAGCGATTTTTGGATCTTTGCTCTTCTTCAACAAAAGTTCGATGCGCAGCTCATAAAGGTAATCGCATTACATCCAGAAATAAACTATAGCACAGCGTTGGACCTTATCTCAGAAGCACTTCAAAGAATTTCAACTCGTTCAAACCAAGGGATCGTCGGACGTCGTGTTCGCTATCGACGGCTCCAGCCTTCATGAGCATTAAGGCGATATCGAATTGTCCTCTTTTACAGCATTCTCTAGAATTGCTTGTTAGATAATGTTGAACTCAAGGGAGTTAAATGCGCTTTCTTTCAGGGTGAAGGAATCCTTGAAAAGTGACAAACGATTAATCGCCTTAAAGTAATTACATTTATTACAAAAAGGAGAGGGTGTAGGGAATAGGTTCAAAATTATCTTCACTTGACTTTGGGAATTAAATAATGGTAATGTGTAGCCCATAAAATAAAAATATTTCTTTTATTTACGACTTAATTGTTAAAAAATCTTAACGCTTGTATTAAAGTCTTTCATTTTTTAAAGGAAGTTGTTGATTGAAATCTAAGCCTACGAACAGAGCTAAGTAAAAGAAACAGACTTAAAGGAAAAACAACTTACAGAGCACCGTTTTTGAGGAGAATGTTTTGAGCGGAATATTTCCTCTCGTCAGCGGCCAATTTAAGGGCGCTTCTACCATCAGTGCCGGTGGCATTAATGCTAATTCCAGTTTCAGTGAGCAATGCTAGAAGTTTATCATGTCTGTTAAAGGCAGCAAAGTCGTAGAGCTGAAAAACGATGAGGTCAGTTGATGGCTTCAAATTCTCATCAGCCGTCTTATCGCATTCTAAATTATCGTCATCTGTAAGATCATATTCTAAATTATCATCGTATGAAGCATCAGATTCTAAATTATCATCATCTGTAGCATCAGATTCTAAATTGTCATCATCTGTAGTAATGCATTGTAAATTATCATGATCTGTAGCATCAGATTCTAAATTATCATGATCTGTAGCATGGCATTCTAAATTATCATGATCTGTGGCATCAGATTCTAAACTATCATCATCCACACACGTTTCTGCTTTGTTCTTGTTATAATTAAACGTAGCTATTATGCGTACACAATCTGCAGCTTTATCTTCTGTATATACATCAACCTTAGTATTTATATTTACAGTCCCTGTAGTTTTCGACCCTTTACTCACATTGCCACCTGTAGTATCACTTTCATTACTGAAATCACCTACAGTATCAGTTTGTTGATTAACACCATCAGCTAAATACATATCAATAGCTTTCACATCATGTTCGTTCTTATTATCATTATCCACATAATTAATACAATATTCTTGCTGTGGGTTGTCAACAGATCTGCCATTAGCCTGATTGTCTACAACACTGTCAATGTCTACTTCATTAAAACAATATTGTTGACCTAGATTGTCAACAGTGCTGTCTTGACCTAGGTTGTCAACACAGCTGCCTTGACCTAGATTGTCAATACAGCTGTCTTGACCTAGGTTGTCAATACAGCTGCCTTGACCTAGGTTGTCAACACAGCTGCCTTGACCCATGGCATCCATTTCATAATCAGGCGACTGAACTTCATGAGAGTCCAAATCATTTTTTGTAACAGTCTCCTGATTCGTTGAAACATCTCTGAGATTCTTGTTTTGATCCCCTTGAATGTTTGATACAGAAATAGCTCCACCGAGTTTAAGCTCCTGACCTACTTCCTCCACAACGTTATCACTACTAACTGCCAAGTCTAATGGAGTGTTTGAAGTGTTATCTTGGATGTTTACCTCACCTCCATTTCCTATCAACACTTTTAACATCTCCACGTCACCGTGTATGACAGCAACATGCAATGCAGTCCTTCCATCGCTGTCAGCCATGTTGACATCAACCCCAGCTTCAATCAAGCGTGACACGACTTCCACGCTCCTGAGACTAACTGCTCTTGCCAGCGGCGTTTCCCTACAGCGACTTTTGGATCTTTGCCCTGCTTCAACAAGTGCTCGGTGTGCAGCACATAATGGTAGCTGCAGTAACTCCAGCCATAGAGTATCACATAGCGTGGGATCTGATCGTAGAAGCACTTCGAGGATTTCAAAATCGTTCAAGTCCAAGGCCCGTGGGACGACCTGTTCACTAACAAAAGCCCCGGCAGCCACGAGAACAGTAACAGCATTAAACACGTGGTACTCTACGGCCTTCATTAAAGCTGATTGTCCTTCTTCGTTGATCTCATTGATGTCCATGCCTCCTCCATTTAGGACATCGCTGACGAATTCTGGAGAGCTGTACTCCAGACATGCGGCCTCGAAGATCTGCCTCACACAAACATATTGTTTTGGTTCATTTTTCAGGTCATCACAGATGACTGTAGTTGGTAGTTGTGTTCTGCAGTGATTAGATGTTTTATGAGAATTCATAAGAACATGACTTATGATTTTTTTAACCTCCAAATACATTTTTTAACAAAATAAATAACACTTAATTTCTTCTTTTTTTTTATTTGCTTGAATATTAATTACTGGTCTATAAAGAAAAATTAAAAAGCATATCGAAAAAATAATTTCATTCAAGACATCTTTGTTTAGACTTATATTGTTGACAATACATTTTCGTGTTTATAGAAAAGAATACCACCGTGAAGGGAAGCAAATATTCCCAAAAAAAATCCCTTAACATAAACGCCATACGGTAAACAAACAAATAGACTTACAACGCCCCGCTTTCGAGGAGAATTTCTTGAGCAGGTTTGTCCCTCCATTCAGTGGCCAACTTCAGAGCGCTTCTACCCTTGGAGTCTGTGGTGTTGATGCTAATCCCATTATCAAAGATCATTTCTTGGATTTTATCACATCGCCCACATTTGGCGAAATAGTTAAGCTGGAAGACGATAAGGTCATCTGATAGCGTCAACTGCTCATCGCCTTCAGTAGCATCATCTACATTCTCGTCATCTGCAACATTATCATCTACATTCTTGTCATCTGTAACATTATCATCTACATTCTCATCGCCTTCAGTAGCAGCATCTAACTTTAAGTCACCTTCACAATCATCCTCAAAGTTATCAAAGCCTGTATTATTAGCCAGTAACCGCCCATAACAGGTAGTATTGGCCTCTGAGTTCACGTTAGATTCATTTTTATCATCTGATTTATCATCACATGCAGTGCTGGACAGAGCATTATCATAGCATTTCATATCAGCATCTATAGCCACATCACCTGCAGTATGGTTCTCTAACTTCTCATCACTTCCAGAGTCATCATCTAACATCTCATCATCCAAAGAGTCATCTTCTAACTTTTCAAAACCCAAAGAGTCATCCTCTAACATTTCATCACTTCTAGAGTCATCATCTAACTTCTTATCACCCAAAGATTCATCTTCTAACTTCTCATCTCCTGTATTTTTAGTCTCTAAATACTCAGCCCCAGCTGTATCAGCTTCTCTTTTCATGTCAGCCATAGCGCCAGTCTCAAAACCTTCTACCTTTTGGTTTTTCTGGTCACCAGAAATGTTTGCGTCATCGCTTTCGATGTCTTCCATTTTACTCTCTCTTCTTAAATTTGTTACAGCTAAACAGATATAAAAATAATTATTTAAAAATCTAAAAATAAATACAATCGTGAACATGAATAAATATTTAATTTCTTTCAAACATTATGTATCTTCAAACAGTTACTCCACTTATTTTAAACATCTATTTCAATATGAGATTAGTAAGTACAGATACTCAATTTCATTATGTGTTAAATCAATCACTAAAGTAGTCAAATCGCCCATTGTGGCAAAGTAAGATATTAGTTTAAGACTGATTTCTCAAGCCGATTTTGAAACGTTTTCCGTAGTTTTCACCAACTTTTAAACGTAAATTTAATTAATTACTTCCATGAAACTTTCTGCTTACAGACTTAGCTTTCCGTTTTCGGAAATTTATTTTAAGAAGATCATCGAAGAATTCAGATGTCTATGAAACAGGGGCGGTCTTAGAAATTGCAGGGCTCTATGCGGCCTAGTATGCGAAACGGATTGCGCCTATGAAAGCGCCGGGCCAATTGCGGCCGTATTGGTTGCAGTGGCCTAAGACCGGCGCTGCTATAAAATGTCAATAAAATATCGAGTAGGCCTAATGATTAAGGCGGGTTCTTAAATGGTGACAGGTTTATCTCAGTTAACACAGTCACCCTGACAGAAACTAAAATCTTTATTGCAAGTAATTTATTATAAATTCTTGGAAAAAATATTTATACTTTCATGTAAATGTTTTATACTTTAATATAAATATTTATACTTTCATATAAATGTTATACTTTCATAAAAATGTTTATACTTTCATATAAATATTTATCTTTCATATACATGTTTATACTTTCATATAAATGTTATACTTTCATATACATGTTTATACTTTCATATAAATGTTTATACTTCAACATAAATGTTTATACTTTCATATAAATGCTTATACTTTCATACTAATGTTTATACTTTCATATAAATATTTATAATTTGATATATATATATATATATATATATATATATATATATATATATATATATATATATATATTTATTTATTTATTTATTTATTTATTTATAATTCCATATAAATATTGAAAACAGTAACACTACAAAATGACATTTTCAGTTTTAAGAAATTAATTACTACACATTCTATTTTAAGACTACTTTTCTCATTGAGTTGTTACGTCATACAAATTTTCCATAAAATTAATGTTTCTGCTGACTATGACCGACCTGCCACCCAACATCCACAAGCTCCCATAAACCATTTCGGTAGCTGACCTCTTTTCAAAGCTACAAAAGAATACTGCAGTACATATTATGACACAAATATATGACAGTGACAGTCTTAAACGGAAATCCTGTAGTAGTGAGGTACTTGGAAAGAGATCGGAAATTACCGGAAATTTGGTATCGTAATTTGGTTGACCTCCACTTTTTAATTTGCAATTGGCGTCTTTGTTTCTCCAATTATAGCTAAATAGATCAAATACGCCGCAGAATTGCTCATAGAAAGTGCAAAGAAAAAAAGGGGGGGGGGTGGGCACAATCATCAGCATGAAGAAATCAAAACAACGTGAGGGAACTTGGCTCAATCATGTCTTGACACCAAGTATGGGAATCAAAGGTCGGGTAGTATATTTCTGCGTCTTCTTGCTCTGGAGAATTATATATCAAGAGTTTATTGATGAAAAAATATATTCAACAACTGCCAATTACCTAACACGGACATACTAATTTTTCAATTAAAAATGATTTTTTAAATATTTATTTTTAAAGTTTAATGTTTTAAATTGAATGTAATTAGAGGTCAAATTCACTGATAAATATATTTTGTTTTTAAAAATAGAGCATCCAGCAATAAAGTTTCACTCAGTGAATTTATTTCATTTATAACATATCCAAATTTCATGATCGTAGACCCTTTACAACATGGTCAAACACTTGATTCAAAATGGTGACCAATTTGTTTTTATTGTTTAGAAATTAGGTCAAACTTTGTGATTGAGCACGTTTTTAATTAGCCTACCTATTATGTATGGTGTTGTATTTATATGAAGACATTTCGTATGTATGTTGGTGATTTCTTTTATTAGAGCTAATACTAGTTGCCTAATTAGTTTAAGATTGTGATTAGATTAATGATCTTGAAATAATTACAAAAAATGTGAAACAGTTCACTTACATTTAATAATGAATATCATATGAAAAAACTCACATGTCACAATATTGCACAATAATACTCGCATTCATTGGAAAAATAAAACACTTTCCGTCACATTAACCCATGTATTACACAATATATTACTTTACAAAATACTAAGAACAAGCAATTAATTGAAAAATTGTTACTTACCTAATTTGGATGTTTCTTAATGTTTAACAACAAGAAGTCCCAATAAATGCACATTTCAATAACAAACTGTTGCTGTTTAAATCTTATAAAGAATTTAAAATTTATGCTATTTTAAATATTTAAAAATAATACTCAAACTGAATATTCTAGTCTATATAGAATTAATACAATAAAAAGTTTGATCGCCAATTTGAAGTCAACAAATTGGATATTGTATTATGAGTTTAAATAATGTTTTTACCCAATGCCGCTGAAAATAATCAATTTATTTGGTACAAAATACATGATTCATTATGACAAATTTAACAACGAAAGAAAAGTTACAATTTTGTAGACTCATTTTAAAAACAATTATTAACAATTTAAAAAAAATATATTTATGTTTTATTAAAATCTATTATTATTATAAAGTTATGAGTATTATAACAAATCCATAAAAGGGCACAAAATGTGGATTGAAAATTCTTTCTTAAAAAAATAGTCATGAGGGCTTAGAAAAAAACATAATTTTTTAACCACTTTAGCTATAAAGTGGATCCCGAGCCACGTGAAAGCAGACTCCCTGGTAAAAACCGGGGCGGCCCATACCCAAACAGACTCACTTATCTCGGGGCAAAGACCTGGCTAATGGACCACTTCAGGAATACGTGGTAAGAGGAGTAGGCTGACAATACGACTGCCGGGGGGGGGGTAATCGCTATTCTGTGCAGGCCAAGTCGATCACACCAGTGGTGGAGTTTGAGTCGCAAACATCAGAGTTTACTGACTCAAATGCGAACAGAGCACTGCCCAACTAACTCATATTTCAACAGGCTAGCGGCTAGACCATAACAGAGACTCGAACTGTTTTCATTGCAGCCAAGAATCGGAAACAGTACTACACCTGTTAACTTCGTGTCCCGCGCTAGACATAGCCAAGGAGGATAGGGAGTCCCACGTGAAGACAATGTTACGTGGCACTGCTCAGCAGATGAAGCAGGTTGCCCAGGTATTAGCCAAGACCTTAAGAGACTAAGTCTCAGGCCAAAAAAATATGTAGAAGAAGAAGAAGCTACAAAGCTGATATTTATGTTTTTGTTATTCATTTTAAATGTTTTATACAGCTGTATTATTCTTATATTTTTGCCCGTCAAACAAAATGATTATATACAATAGCGCCATACGTATAGACAGTGGCGTAGATAGGGGGGCGGTGGGGGCGGTCCACCCCGGCGGCACTCATTTAGGGGCGGCATTTGTGGGCATTTGAAAAGTACAACCAATACCGACAACTGCCCTTTTTGTTGTGAAGGGGGAAAACCAAGGTGAAACAAAAATATTCATAATTTTGAGTCTTTATCAACGGATTCGCACATTTGTTTGATTACATAGTGGATGTTATAGCTAACGCAAAACCGTTCAAAAATTTTTAATCGCTCAAAAAACATATTCATTTCTTTGGAAAACTAAGCGGTATAAGTCACAGATGACTACCCAAAAAACATATCACGGCCGGGCCGAATAATGTGTGCTACTAATATAGCCACAAAGGTTTTTCGTGGAATTTCGACATTCGCAGAATGATGCGCGAACAAGTACTTACATGGTATGGTGGTTCAAATATTGTGTTTAACTTGCAAGAAGTAATTTATATTACCGTTTCAGTTTTCAGTAAATTATTGTACGGTAAGTTATTAAAAATTAAATTTATTATTTTCTTTTTTTGCATTAAAGTAGCACACATAATATGTGTTTTTCATTAAAATATGGTTATTCATTAAGCATGTTACGCATTTCCAATTAAAGTAATAGTAATGTGTAAATAATTTGAATTCATCTATTTTATGGAAAATTATTAAGATTTATGACAAGAATGTGTAAATATTCAAATTTCTCCGTTAATAAACAACCACAGTAGGCATAATAAGTTTGCAAAAGATATATTTTAAACTTTCAATCGTCTTGGAAAAATTGACATCTGAAGAAGTAACTAGGAAAACGAGATCAGATGCTGGAATTTTACTCAATTCTATGCAATCTTTTCTCTTCTATGTTATTTTAATTTATGGGAACCGTCATTTAAAAAAAAATAATGCAAAGCCATTGCATGGAACAAAGAGATGTGCTAATACAAAATGCTGTTATATCAGCCAAACAATTTGTGAAGAGATGGAGATATCAACTGAACGCATAGCTAGAAGGAGAAAAATATGAGTAGGGGAAATTCAGATGACGTGGTTCTATCTTTAAAACAAGAAGTACAACGAGAAATATTGTTTATCCATGGATGGAATTATAAAAGAAAAGAAAATAACGCTTTGATGAGTTGCATTTCCTTGCAAGAAAATATTTGTATATAATACCATGTAACCTACTAAATGAAGAATTTGCACATCAAAAAAATTACTTTATTGACATTGACAGTTCAATATGGAAAGAAAAAGGATCCAGGTTTTTATCGGCTGAACCTACATTACAAGAAGAGGCATTATGTTAGAAAAACGGGGGAAAAGGCACCTTTGATCTATTAAAATTTATTCAACAGTATAGATTGGAAAATTCTGTACCCAACATTGTAATTTTGCTATGAATTTTTTCAATTATTGCTATCTGTGTCGTTAGTTGTGAAAGGAGCTTCTCCAAACTGAAGTTGTTAAAAAATTATCTTCGCTCCACAATGAGCGATTAAAGACAACAAAATCTTGCAATACTGTCAATAGAACAAGATATTACAAAGGATTTGAATTTTGATAGCGGAATACACGATTTTTCTATTATGAAAGTTAGGAAAGTAAATGTATAAGTATGTTAACATATACTAATGTACAGAGGCGTAACTGGGTTTTTGACGCCCTTGGCTAATTTATTTTTGGCGCCTTTTATTTAATTAAAAATTTAAAATTAGAGATTTAGCGGCGCCCTTTTGAACTGGCGCAGGCCGGCGCCCTTGGCAACTGCCCCAATGTCAAGCCATTGTTACGCCACTGCTAATGTATACAATTTCTTTGTTTGTAAATAAATCATTTATTTATAAATACAAGATAAATGAATAGTAATTGTTAATGTTGTTTTTTGTATTGTTTTTTTTTGGTTGTAAATTTTGGAATGTTTTGTCTCATTGGGCTGCGAGCTCAGTAACTTTCTTGTGGCCTTTAAAAATCGTATCTTGTATTTTTATAAATGTGTATTTATAGGTATATAATCTTATGCGGCCTCTTTTATTACTGCTTACATAAATATGGCATGCAATGGTAAACATGTTCCCCACCTTTACTTCGTTTCAATTACAATTATCTATTCATGTTCATTAATTTTTTAAAAAGCATAATATAATCGACTAAGTGGCCGTCCATAAATGAAGCACGCTATTTTGTTTGATTTTTCACTCGTCACACGTCGTCACCAAAACTTCTTCAATAAGACGTCACAAACCCGTATTTTCTATTTGAAAATAAGCCTGTTTCAAAACGAAATTTTTGTCATCTAAGTATGTTTTTAATGCAAGGCTGCACTCAGAGCCGTCTTTACACCAGTTTGTGCCACCGGGCAAAGAAATAGTGTTGGGCCCCTTCCCGGCAGGAATAAAAAATAAATATACATAATATATATAAATAAACATATTCAAATGGGGCCCCTATGCTCGTGGGCCTACGGGCAAATGCCCAACTGGCCTATGCGTTAAGACGGTCCTGGCTGCACTATATTATCATAGCACGCGTCTTACATAAACGTCATTAAATAAAGTGTCAGTAATCAAATATTTAAGTGGAAATTTATTTAAAGTTGCGTTTCGACGTGACGTCACATTTCTTAAAACCTCCCCCCTTCGTCACACATCGTCACAAACCTGTGACTCCCCCCCCAGGTGCGTGACGTCATTTATGGACGGCCCCTAAAAAGGGCGGCAAATTGGAGACCGCCCCGGGCGGCAAAAGTTCTAGCTACGCCACTGCGTATAGAACAATGTTAATAATATAATAATAATAATAATTTATGTAGATAAATGTCTCCTTTCTTTAAACGTGATGCCAAGAACGTGCTTACTAAAAGAACAACAAATTAACATTTATTTCAACAAATCACAAGCAGAAAGACTAAGTCCTTATTGTTAGCAACTTCCCCCCATCTATGCAACCCTGCCCCATCTTTGCAACCCTGCCCCCATCTTTGCAACCCTGCCCCCTTCTTTGCGACCCTGCCCCCATCTTTGCAACACTGCCCCCATCTTTGCAACCCTGCCCCCATCTTTTCAACCCTCCCCCATCTTTGCAACCCTCCCCCATCTTGCAACCCTGCCCCCATCTTTGAAACCCTGCCCCCATCTTGCAACCCTCCCCCATCTTTGCAACACTCCCCCATCTTGCAACCCTGCCCCCATCTTTGCAACCCTGCCCCCATCTTGCAACCCTGCCCCCATCTTTGCAACCCTGCCCCCATCTTGCAATCCTCCCCCATCTTTGCAACCCTCCCCCATCTTGCAACCCTGCCCCCATCTTTGCAACCCTGCCCCTATCTTTGCAACCCTCCCCCATCTTGCAACCCTCCTCCATCTTGCAATCCTGCCTCCATCTTTGCAACCCTGCCCCCATCTTTGCAACCCTCCCCCATCTTTGCAACCCTCCCCCATCTTGCAACCCTCCCCCATCTTGCAACCCTGCCCCCATCTTTGCAACCCTCCCCCATCTTTGCAACCCTCCCCCATCTTGCAACCCTCCCCCATCTTGCAACCCTGCCCCCATCTTTGCAACCCTGCCCCCATCTTTGCAACCCTCCCCCATCTTTGCAACCCTCCCCCATCTTGCAACCCTCCCCCATCTTTGCAACCCTCCCCCATCTTGCAACCCTCCTCCATCTTGCAACCCTGCCCCCATCTTTGCAACCCTGCCCCCATCTTTGCAACCCTCCCCCATCTTTGCAACCCTCCCCCATCTTGCAACCCTCCCCCATCTTGCAACCCTGCCCCCATCTTTGCAACCCTCCCCCATCTTTGCAACCCTCCCCCATCTTTGCAACCCTCCCCCATCTTGCAACCCTCCCCCATCTTGCAACCCTGCCCCCATCTTTGCAACCCTCCCCCATCTTTGCAACCCTCCCCCATCTTGCAACCCTCCCCCATCTTGCAACCCTGCCCCCATCTTTGCAACCCTGCCCCCATCTTTGCAACCCTCCCCCATCTTTGCAACCCTCCCCCATCTTGCAACCCTCCCCCATCTTGCAACCCTCCCCCATCTTTGCAACCCTCCCCCATCTTTGCAACCCTCCCCCATCTTGCAACCCTCCCCCATCTTGCACCCTCCCCCATCTTGCAACCCTGCCCCCATCTTTGCAACCCTCCCCCATCTTTGCAACCCTCCCCCATCTTGCAACCCTCCCCCATCTTGCAACCCTCCCCCATCTTGCAACCCTGCCCCCATCTTTGCAACCCTGCCCCCATCTTTGCAACCCTCCCCCATCTTTGCAACCCTCCCCCATCTTTGCAACCCTCCCCCATCTTGCAACCCTGCCCCCATCTTTGCAACCCTGCCCCCATCTTGCAACCCTGCCCCCATCTTTGCAACCCTGCCCCCATCTTTGCAACCCTCCCCCATCTTGCAACCCTCCCCCATCTTTGCAACCCTCCCCCATCTTGCAACCCTGCCCCCATCTTTGCAACCCTCCCCCATCTTGCAACCCTCCCCCATCTTGCAACCCTGCCCCCATCTTTGCAACCCTCCCCCATCTTTGCAACCCTCCCCCATCTTGCAACCCTCCCCCATCTTGCAACCCTGCCCCCATCTTGCAACCCTGCCCCCATCTTTGCAACCCTCCCCCATCTTTGCAACCCTCCCCCATCTTGCAACCCTCCCCCATCTTGCACCCTCCCCCATCTTGCAACATCTTTGCAACCCTGCCCCCATCTTTGCAACCCT
>CALYLW010002491.1:0-12500 GCA_944989445.1 Ampullaceana balthica
GGCAAAATATGTCACATAATACTTTTGGCGTGCTTTTCGTAGGATATTCTTCAAAACACAATTTTAATTCTTCTATCTTTTGTAACTTCTGTTCCGCATACATGATTTTTATTTTATCTTCATGTGTAATTTCCTAAATCAGTGTTAAATTATGTTCATTAACCACATTCATATTACTTTCACAAATTAGTCATGCGCTTTTAAAGGTATCTGATTTTAAAATAAAATTTTCTCATTACACGTTTAAAAGCTTGTTTTTAATTTCAAAAAAATACAATGATTGTTAGATAATGATAGATGCGTGTTCAAATCAATGTAGCCGTTATATTTATGGTGGCACAACTCGTCCTTATTTCTAATGTTATTTATTTTTATTTTTTTTATTTTATACATTTACCTATTTAAAAGCCTGATTGCAGTCTCACCCCCATTACTTTATTTCCAATCTTTCATCTTTTAATTCTTTGGTAAACAACATCAAAGTAATATCACCAAAACTATTTAATTGTTGAATGGTTAATCTTTAAAAGCAAGTAATTTATGTTTCTGCAAATTTCCCCCTGTTTCATAGAATGAACGAACAAATAAAATATATATTACGAAATTTCTACAAGCTGACTTATGTCAAACACAATAACTTATTTCATTTATAGAATTTAAACATCGATATACAATATGATTTTATTTATAATCAATATGAAGCAATACATAATTGAGTGTAGTAATAAAGAGACAGTAATTTATAAGTTAATTTTGTTGAAATTAAAATTGTGGTTTGGGTTAAGGTTTAGATAGTGGCCAGATGAATTAGTATAACGTTAATAATGCTTACAAGAGAATCGCAGCAAGGATAACAATCAAAGCAACACCTGCTCCGACATAGTAGTATAATTTATCGTTGAGACATCTGTGTAGCTCTAAAAAAGAGCAGTCACAAACAACACATGAGTCAGGCTCTCTGGATATACTTTGATCTGCAGAATATATACACTACTCTGTTACAGGTGCTCTCTATAAAGTAGATTATTGCATATATATACATGTGTGTTTGTGATTTTAATTTTATGTTATATTTACTACAGGTAAGTTTGATAACATTTGATAGCAAACGAATGGAATATGTTATGCAATGAATTAAAAGCATTTTATTTTTTTTAATTAGTCTAATACAATCTACTCAACTGAAGTATTTTATTTAAACGTGTAAACTTAACTGCTGTTGATTTTTGTTTTTTAATTTTCCAAAAAATGATAAATAAATTAAAAAAAACAAATGTCATAAAACGAATACCCACAAACACCAAAACATTGTGAGGTATATTAATTGTTGTTTTAGTTAATTTTCATTACATTTTTAGTGAAAATTTAACATTTGAAAACAATCATAAAATTTTAATTTCGTAGAAAAAATTTAAAATGCTGTCTTTTAAAAAAAAATAAATAAAAGTATTTGTTTAAAGTTACATGTTAGGAAATTTTAATTAAAATTTGATTTTTGAATTCAAGCGATGGTATTTTTAAAATAAAAAGATACTTTGAAACAGTTCATTTTTCATAATCTTAATTATTTTCAAGTAAATTAAATTATAACAAAATATTATTTTTATTTTAAATCGTATCAATTAGAAAAGGCATATAGTTGGTTAACGTTCTTGAAAACAACATTTGACTATAACGTGTTTTGGGAAATGGTGTATTAGTTTAAATAATACATTAATTTTAAAAAAAATATATTAAGTGTTTATATTTTCCTTTGTATACTTTATTAATCTTTCTAAAACCTTTTTTCAATTTATATTTATGTTTAAAAAATAAATTTTATGAAAAGTGTATCTTAATTTCATGTGTGCTTTTTACCATTTAAATTGAGTATTTTTTATAATGTACAATATCCGATTTTTACCGTTTACCTGGTTTTAATATACAAGCAAATTTTATTGGATATCTGTCTATTGTGCAGGCACCGTATTTTATAGTAACAACTATTTCGTTTGTTGCGTTGACTTTTGTATTATAAACAGCTACTCCATTTCCTCTGACCATTTCCGTTGTATCATTGGCTGTTATCTCAATTAAACATGGGTCGACTTGACTTTGACAAATACCAACAATGTTGACATCCATAACATTAACATTGATAACACAGTTATCCTTGTAAGATGAGACATTTACTCCATTGATTATTAGCGTAGCCTTTGTGTCTGTGCTATCTTTTAAAAATCAATAAAATACATTTAGAAAAGTCATTTAAATACGATTTTTAGGTAAACGTGTAATTGCTTGAAAACGTAAATTTAAACTATTTAATGTTGAGATATCCTCTGCAAAAGTTTTTCATTAGTTATCTGCGATACATAATATAAAATTGAACACTTTTGTTTCACTCATTATCCATGACTACCCAATACAAGGATTACATGAGGAAAAACACAAATAGTTTAAACAAATAAGTTTTGGGGAAAAAATAACTTATCAAGCGAAATAAATATTTACTTAAAAAGGAAAGAAAAACACAAACTTTTTTTCTATTAACTAGCAACATATATAAATATAAGCTTTAATGAATACATATAATTTATTTTTAAAGGATGCATAAATATTATGCACGACAATAAAACATACAAATCGTAAAAACGCTGATCAATAAAATTACCTGCAGTAAAAATCAGCTTAATATACATAAAATACGCAATTTCATTTTTTTAGTTTCGTCAACCAAAAAAGATTTTATACCCATAATTTGTAGAATTCAAAAATGTTTTTTAGATAAAAATTGATTTTTTAAAAATTTATATCTTTGATCAATATAAGTTTTGTTTGTTTGATTTTTCATTTTGTAGTTAAAATATGATAAAATAAACTCCACTAATATGAATTAATTTCATAATCAAAACATTGTATTAGTAAGATATTGATCTCAATATCAGTTCCTCTACACTACAATTTTTTTAAATCGGGTTTAATTCATGTAGGGTACCATTCCACGTCACATACAATAGTCGATTGACTAAAAAAAGAAATATTGTCTATTGCTAAACTTAAGACTTTAACTTTTTAAATAGTTGGTATTTAAAAAATGAAAAAAGGAAGAGGGGAATAAGTAAGAAAATAACGGTTATAAAAAATATTAAAGGTCGATTTAATCTAGAAACTTTAATTTTAGTTTTCATAAAAGGGAATAACTTTTGTTAACAAACAAAAAGGTTTACATTATATTAGTTGGAAAATACAATTGTATTTAAATCATCTGGAAAAGTAAACTATATGTATAAAGGCTGCGGAAATTAACGATTAAATTCTAGATTAATCGTTAAAATTATTTTTTAAAGATTAATCGACCAATAATTTCAAATTATTGGAAGTCAAAAAGAAAAGAAAAAAAATAGTAACCAATTAATATTAACACATTTCTTGACGATTACACGAAAATTTTGATTTTAAACAATTGACTGACGGGAATGTTCGTAATGTTGATGTAGTTTGCCTACCATGGTCCTAATACTTCACCAACTTATCAAACCAAATGAAAAGCGTATGAAGCTAATGGCAGTCTGATGAATCACTGCGTTATAAAATGGAGATAAAAATTCCTGAATCCATTAACTCTCTAAAATGGTGGAAACTTATTGATCCCCGACATCGATTATGTCATTCTTTGCCAGATCATTTTGTGCATACCAGTTACCTCAGTTCCATTATTGAGCTCGGCTGGTTATAGTGTCAATTAGACACGCTCATCCCTTGAACCAAATAATAGCAACACTCTAGTTGTTTTGCATTTTTGGCTAAAAGATTACATAATGTTTAATAAGTTTTACTCATGACATCATAAATTAATATTCTTCGTTTTAATTGAAATTAACGATTAATTAATCGTTAATATTTCAAAGTTAACGTTTAAATTAAATTAATCATTAACAGCCCTAATATATATATATATATATATATATATATATATATATATATATATATATATACATACACATATATATATATATATATATATATATATATATATATATATATTTAAATCTTTTTAACAAAATGGGCCAATTTCTATACTCTTCTGGAAATTAATTGGAAACCATCATAGCATTTATAAATAAGGCCAGAAGTTATTTAGTTTCAATCGAAAGTCCATTTGGGTTGTTTTTAAAAAATGACTATGAACTACTTTTAACACAGTGATATCCATAATCCTAATGCCACCAACGAAACGAAAATCCATTGTGTACATTTTTACGGTCTTGGCCTAACACTGACGCTATGACTAATGATTATCGACATCGTCAACTATAAATTATAAATCAAAGCATTGAGAGCAAGATTCAAAACATACTATTTAAGGTAATTTAAGTTCAGAAGTTTTTTACAAATAAATATTATTTGATAGAAATATATCCATAATTCTACTACTTTTAATAATTAAATTACCATACAAATACTACCCTTTTAACACATATATTTATATATGCATAATTTAAAGGATACCTCCAAAATGAGATACATTTAATAGATTTAATAACATTTATGAAGTCAATCTTTTTATTATTATTATTATTATTATTATTATTTGTTCACTTATAAAGCGCAGTACCCCAGCCTACAGCTGGGCTCACAGCGCTTTACAAACATGTTCAACAACTACATAAAACACATTGTACTCTAAATCTTCCTAAAAATAGTTACACACACAACATTTCATAAACATTATCAGAAATGGACGCATCACGATTTTTATCAAACGTTTGTTTTTTTTTAAAATAGCTTGCCAAAATTGCCTCAGAAACGTCAAATGCTACTTCAGTGTAAACAAATACTACATGATTAACCGGAAAAATCACAGTGCAGAAATATAGTAATCGCATGTTATATTATTGTTTTATCCAACTTTTAACATACAAATTTTTAAAAATACATTTTGTTCTATATTCTGATTACAAATACTTTATGTATAGGATAATGTAAAAAATCAGTGCATTTTTATTGGAATTGCTATGGAAACCCTGAGCAAAGTCAAGTTCAACTTCAGTGTAAACATGGACTGCGGCATTAAGATCGTAAGTTCCCTTAACTTTTTCTCTAATTTTTAACATATGAATTTTAAAATATTTTGTTATATTTCTTCCGATATCAAATACGTTATTTATACAATAAGATAAAAGATTAGTACATTTTTATTGTAATTACAATTAAACAATTAAAAAAAAACAATAGGTTTCTAAAATTGTATGAGATGCCTTACTGCAGATGAAACGAGAAAGAAAAACATCAAGAGCGTTAGAGACACCAGAACAGCTAGAGTTACTACTTCAAAAAAGAAGAGAACCGTACAGTGTAGACTCTAGAACAACGTGAGTTACAGCTTACAAAAGGAGAGAACGGGACAGGGTGTCACTATAGTTAGGGTTTATTTAAACTATTCAATAATATTCTAAATTTTATCATTGCAGAATTGCTATTATTTTTCCGTCTGTTTTTCTGTGACAGGTTTTAAAGTATTACCCCTGTTATTTTTCAAACTGTGAATATAATATTAATATTATTATTCACTTGATTTTGGCAAGATGCAACATATTCTAAAAGCTTTAGTAATTTGATCTCTGTAATTTTAAACATATTTTAATTGGAGTCAATTTAAGGTATTATCCAATTGTTTTTCTGGCTGATTTTCAATTCGGTTAACGTCACAGGATAGTATGTCTAAATTATTCCTGAAAATTCAAATTTTTATTTTTGAAAGATCTCCAATAATTTTCAGTCTTTTTTATTGGGACAAGTTTTAAAGTTTTAGCCCAACTATTTACCAGACTATAATTGTACTATACATTTATCATTCACCTCATTTGTATATAATTTAAAATATTCTAGAAACGTATGTGGTATAATTGTTCATTACGTCCGCAGTAATTTATAACAAATATTAACAGGGCAAATTTTAAAGTCAAATACAATTGTTTTTTGGACTAATTTTCAGTTTAAGACCTTATGTGGATAGAATGGGTCTCCGCTGGGGTCCCCTTTTTACCACGTTTTTATTAAATCGCTTTCGTTGGGCATTGTTTGTTTGTCCAAGATTTTTTCAAATCTTCCAACGTCACATTGAACCACTTCTGATGGTCTCAGAGATCTGAAAATTTTACCACAGATAGATCTTGGGTGACAATGCATTGTATCAAAATTTCAGATCGATCAAATGTAACGTTATTAAATTATTGAACTTTTAAGTTTATCTATAGTCTATATAAAAGCATCTGTACCGTCGGCTTTTGTTGACATCCGTGAGTTCGCCCCGTGACCACATCACAATGTTTTTAAAACGTTTGGGCGGGCGCTTGTGAGGTGTTTGTTAAAATAAATAGAGGTAACAAAATATTTTTAAAAACCAGGTTGTTATAAGTGGACTAAAAAGAATAAAATAAATAGAAGTAAAAAAAAAGATTTTTAAAAACCACGTTTTTAGAAGCTGACTAAAAAAAAGAAAATAATTTTAAAACTTATTAGTTCAAGTACTTCGATTTAATATGACTAAAAACGTGGGGTGTGTGTTTGGTATAAAAATTAAAGATTTCTAATTTAGAAGGCAAAAGAGATCTATAAGTGAGAGAATGAGTGAACCGCATATGTTAAACCTCATAAGCGCCCGCCCCACGTTTTTAGTCATATTAAATTGAAGTACTCGAACTAATAAGTTTTTAAATTATTTTCTTCTTTTTAGTCCGCTTCTAAAAACGTTGTTTTTAAAAATCTTTTTTTTTACTTCTATTTATTAAACTTGATAAATGGGATTAGCTATAATTTGAGATAAGCCAGAATGGGATCTTACAAGGAACGGGATCCAATTACATTCCCCTACCGGGGTAAGGGATCGTTTTGGGGGTAAGGAAATCGACAAACCATGGGATTCCATTATGCAACGCGATCGAGGGAAAGGGATTCTACCAAAAACGAGATCCCATTATAAAACGTATAGCACTGAGCTATGTAATCCTATTAAAGTATGGTATTTTATAGGGGAAAGGGTTTACTTCATGAATGGGATACCATTACGCAATGGAGTATGTAATCGCAATAAAATATGGCATCAAATTGGGGAAAGGGATTCCACCAAAAACGGGATCCTTTTATGCACCGGGATAATATATAGCTATGTGATCACATGAAAGTATGTTTATTGCGCAATATTTAAAATATAAGCTAAATGTGTATGTCAATCGAGAATTATCAAGCAGTGTGTATGTAAGTAATAAGCTTTCGAATCAGTGTGTGTAATATATTTAACAATAATTTGATGTATACATTTATATATCATGTACTCATTCAATTATTTATTCTCATATACACATCGAAGTTTTTCCAGAAACAGTGTTTATTGTCAATAGTTTAAATGTAATTAACATTTAAAAAATAATGAAACTACTTTTCAGTCTCTTTATTTCAATGTGGAAACTTATAGAGTTGTTTGTATTATCTGTTTACTCATAGCTTAGGTATTTTAGTACATCTCCTTAGGCGTAATGGCCGTATTAATTACTACGATACTGAATCATTTTTAGTAGTTTAAATGACCAAAGAAAGTGTATATATAAGTTGAATTTTTATGTCAATCAAAGATTTACAAAGTAGTGGAACAGCCATATTGTTATGTGTACATAGATTTAACAGTAATATATTAATGCCTCATTTATTTTCCTTTTTTTTTCTTTTCTAAAAGTTGAAGTGTTTCAGAAACATAATACTGTTATGTGTTTATTTTTAAAAGTGTAAATATAAATAACATTGTAAACATAATTGAGCTACGTTTCTTTCTCTTTATTACGATTTTGTAACTTATAGAGTAGTTTGTATTATCAGTTTACAAATAGTTTTGATATTTTAGTATCTCTTCCTAGCCATAATGGCTATAATAATTACATGTACTACCATATTGAATCACATCTGTCCGTAGTTAAAATGGCCAAAGAAAATGTATATATAAGTTGAATTTTTATGTCAATCAAAGAGTTATTAAGTAGTGAACCTTTCAAACTGGTGTGTGTAAATAGATTTAATAATAATTTCCTATGTGTATGCGTCATGTGCACATTTATTTTTTTCTCTTTTAAAAATTCAAATTTTTCAGAAACATAATACTGTTATGTGTTTTATTTTGAAAAGTTTAAATGTAATTAATATTTTAAATATAATTTAACTATTTTTCTTTCTTTTCATTACAATTTTGAAATTAATTATTATAGAGTAGTTTGTATTTTCAGTTTACAAATAGTTTGGGTATATTAGTTTATCTCATTAGGCATAATGACTATATTATTATTACTATCACACTGAATCATTTTTTAGTATATTAAATGGCCAAATAAAGTTATTTTCAAAAGTTAAATATTATAAACATTAAAAACATTATTCCACTACTTTTGTTTCTATTTTATTCAACTTTGAATGTTACATCATTGACTGCTAGGCTTTTCTGTTATAACAACAGGATCATAATTGGGCATGGAATCTTAAGTAAAGTATGAGGTTTAGGGTTTCTAACAATAAATGGGATCTCATTTTGCAATGGGTTAATACCGAGGTATGGGATCTCATTAAAGTATATGCATTTTATAGGGGAACCGGGTTTACTTTACGAATAGGATCCCATTACACAACGGGATTATAATGGGGTATGTCATCTCAAACAAATGTGCAATCGTGTGTTAGGAGAGTGATTAGTCCAAGAACGGGATCCCATTATTGATCGGGGTTATAATGAGTGGGGTACAAATGGGATTCCTAATACTGGCCCGTGGTATATTAGCTATTATAGTTATAAAAGCACTTTCCTTATTCCGAATGAAGTAGCTAACACCTACAAATTATCGTTGTTCACGCATGGAATTTGGGTGTGGCATGTGTCCTGATCAAACCATAAAAACCAACATACTTTCGATATTTAAAAGTCGAATAAAAGTGCAAAACCCTCTATAAGTCATGGAAAGGTGTTGGAACCAACAATATTATGTAAATAAAGATATTTTTATTCAATATATTATAAAAATATGATTAATATATCCTTAGTGATCGTTTAGTTAGTTCGTCTAAGTCCTGGTTTAGTATATAGTGGGGATTTATTATAAAGGAACATGGAAAGAATATATTTAAATATTTTTTTATAACAAAATGCTATTTTAACAAGAGAAATCAATATATATATATATATATATATATATATATATATATATATATATATATATATATATATATATAATTATAAATTTCAACAACTATCTGTTCATAAGATTTTTTTTTAATGTACATTTTCAATCAATTTTTAAATCAAATTTAAAAATAACATTTACTTATTGTATCATGAAATAATATTTGCTAATAAAGACACACACACGTGTGCATATAGCCATTGCATCGATATGTAAAAAAAAAGAAAAAAAAAGAAAAGAAATGGTATTTCCACTTTTACGTTTCGTTTCAAGTTTAAGTAGCAAAATATTTGTATATAATTAATATTATATGGGCATTGTATACTAGTTCATTATTACCTTAAAAAATATTCAACTAATCCGGTTATTACTTACCATAGACTTTAGGAACATAAAGTTTTTCGCTATCTATCTGCCTTGACTGTGATGTAATGATTTTTCCATAAATCTCTGTTCCACTGTCTTCTTTCGTAACGTTAAATGTAAATGTAATTTCTACGAGATATCGCCCCTTGTGTCCACATTGCATAAGGCCATCATAGCAGTCTTTTTTTAAATGATAAACTTTGGTCTGAAATATATAGAGTTATATATATATATATATATATATATATATATATATATATATATATATATATATATATATATATATATATTATATATGAACATTGTTAAAATTAAAGATTACTGTACTAAATTTTTATTAGACAAAAAAAAAGAATCATTGGCCTAATAATTACCATTTTTAAAAGTTTACATTTTAAAAAGAATCGTTTTTTTAATTACGTCACAGCAAATTTCATTTTTTAAATCCGTTATATTAACTCGTGGTGTCTGCGGCTGACCGACCGACCTTGTCGCCAAAATTTTTGATCGATTTTTAACCCACTTGCTCGCAAGATAGCGAGCTGAAATTTTGCAGGCAGTTTCGTATCGATGATAAAAACAATGTATTAAAATTTCAGATCGATCGCATGTACCGTAATTAAATTATTGATTTTTTATATTATTTTATTTATTCCTATGTATCATGCTTTTTTTGAGATAAAGCGTCCCGGTGCGTATTATATTGAACAACCTTTCTGTCGCGCAATAAGGTGCGTATTTTATTGACAGCTCTTTTTATAAACATATTCCTGATCGGTGCGCATTATATTAAACATGTTTTACGACACAACTGCAATTTTGTACTTCTGGATGGTCTGGCGCTGCGTATTATAATGAACATTCTTTTAATTACTTCTCGTACATAAAGGATTTATTGTCAACAACTTGGTTTTTTACGGGTTTGTCTTATTTCTATTTTTAAATCATGAATTGTTATTTTGATAAATATGTTTATTAAAACTTTGTTTACGCATTGTTGTCCATATCAAACAAACGTTGAAACGTTCTAATAGCAGCTTAAAGCATTACAGAAAAATAATATTGAAAGTGGAAAAAATAATGTATTTTAAGATTATGTTTTGTTAATAGAGTCTCTCAGTGAAAGATTGTCATGGTATGCAAAAGTTTGGCGATTTAATTAAAGACGCAGCCGTGTCACTTGAACATAAGTTGTAAAGTAGACTTTAGTGTTTCTCATTAGCGATTACTACTGCAGAAGTCTGATATGTCATTGAGGACAGGATTAAGTCAGAAAATTTCAATTTTTCAAACAATTGATTCAAATTTGGATATACGATACCATCGCAAAATGGAAAGATATAGAGGTAACGAATTGAACACAGAATAATCCAAAAGAAGTATCGAGTTATTCCGGGCTTATGGGATTACTTAAGTTTTGGGATTCAATTTGCAAATGTATCGTAATGAGAATGATTCAACATGGAACAGAATTCCATTATGCAATTTAATAATACTGGGATATGTGATAGCATCAAATTATAGGACTTGAATCGGGGAAAGAAATTGAACATTTTGAGGATCACATTTTTCAACTGTATCACAGTGGTGTATGTAATCCAAAAGAGGTAATTTAATCATACCATGGAAAGTAATTACATTACCATTGGTATCCCTTATGAAATTGAATCATACTGAAGTATTTTAACCAAAAAAGGAAACTATTTCCTTCAAGCTGCATGCTGCGAGGCCTGAGAGATATGTAATTGTCACCGCACATCTATATTATATTAAATTGCCGCGCAACACATTTTATAAAATATTACACAAAAATGGATGTTTTGCAACTTTGCACACGCGTTTTTTTTTGTTGTTTTCCTTTTGTTGTGGTTGTTGTTTTTTTTTGTTTTTTTTAGCCGGGGAGGGGTGCTTTTTTATCTTTAAGGACATACAAGCCGACCATTAAAGGGAATATTACTGGAGAAAGGATGATATTGCTAAAAGTTTGTTCAACAAAGTGCAGTAGCCTATTTTGAAATAGAATCGTATTGGGTGAGATATGAATAAAATCCATTATACAGTTCCAGGAAAGCGGGTATAGTAGCTAGTTACATATATTATATATATATATATATATATATATATATATGTATATATATATAGATATATAGATATATATATATAGATATAATAATAAAGAAAACTAAATTTTGTTTTAAAAATATGTATTTTGAACATCCGTTTAATGATGTTCAATGTGGAAATGACATTTATTTTTCCGCATTTTGTTTCCACACCTTTTTTGTGTTGATTTGTTATTTTATTTACGGCTTTCAGGCATACGGGACAATGAGCAAAACTACACTTTAACAAACTACAGGTTAAAATGAACCATCCTGCGAATTTCAGTCCCTGTCCGTTATTTTGTTTCTTCATGATTTTTTAACTAAGAATCTGTACAAACATACAAACACCAACATATATATACATTAAAAGTTATAACTTACATAAGGTAGTTGTTTAGACTTCATCTTTTTGTATAATTGAACTATATCCAGTGTTGGATCTTCTGAGTAATCGATACTAGCTTTATAGACAAATGTGTCGCCGTTGATGTGACCATTTTCACATGTCGAACGTTGCATTTCTTTAACTTCATACACATGTATAACTTGTCCCAAAAATTTGTCTAAAAATAATGTAGGTGCAAATAAAATAATTTTTATTCCCACATTCTTTATCATAAGAAGGTAAATTCTTCTAAACAAAATTTATAACATTATTTTACTCGGAGAAAGTGCAATGATTTGAAAAAAAAAGTTTATGCTGTTATTGCTTTTTATGGTTAAAACAGTAACTGTAAATTTCTAAAATACGCTTGAAACTAAAATTAAAAAAGCAAAATATTAAGGTTTTAGTATAACCTAATGTTCATGTAATTAAAATCAAAATAAT
>CALYLW010002491.1:17500-45507 GCA_944989445.1 Ampullaceana balthica
TCTATCTAGCTAAATATCTGTATATTTATTCAATACCTATATAAATACTAATATATCTATTCTTGTAAAATTTAAGAATAGAAAATAATGCAAACTCAATGCATATAAATTGTTATTTTAATTGTATTTTTGCTTATATTTAACTCACCAGACAAAAGTAAAATGAACAGTATTTTGAAGATCATAATGAGGTGGGTTTATTTTCTTGGTAGTAGAAACAAATGGAAAAAATAAAGTAGTGGAAAACATAATCTTTGTTACTTTTTTAAAATAATAAAATTCATAACATACAATTTTAAAAAAAATTGATAAATATCTAGAGAAATTAACAATTACATATTTCATTGAATGTATTATGTATTTTAGTAATCAAATAGATGCATTAAATTAAATTTTAGTTGTAATATTCGGGATTTAACAATCATTCCTTCACTTTTTTAGTTTGTAAAAACCATGAAATATACTAAGATAAAATATAAAATTGCTATACTATTAATATGGGGAGCTTTTCTAGCAAGCGCCTGCAATGGATTACTTAACGCCAAGGGTGGGCAATCTTTTTTCTACGTATGGCCGCATTCAGGGCCGGATTAAACCATCTTGGTGCTCTAGGCACAAACCCACATGTGTGCTCCTTTCTTCCCTGGGTCCCCAATCCTCCACTGACCCCTGGTATGTTCAATAATATACACAAAAAAAATGTCAAACGAAAACAGTTGATAACACATATGTTTGTACTACTATCATTCATAGACTCATATAAAACCTACAATAATGTATTTCTGTATTAAAATTAATAGTTAATTACTATTGTATTAATAATAAACAAAACTACTGTAACTTTGTTATAGATGACAAAGAGAGAGCACACATTTAAATTTTAAAGTTATTTTTTGCTAGATTTACATCTGGCAAATTGTTTGAGTACATCGTTAATGTTATTTTTGCGCAACAAGTCTGTCTCAATCATTAGCAGAAATAAAGAATCACGCATTTCTTGTTTCGTTGTAGATTTACCTTAATTTTGTTTACGTTTCAACTGAGAAAAAGAGAACTGATCTAAGTAGTCCGTAACCATTAATGTAAAATATGCGCAAGAGGCTGTCTATAAATGACGTCAAGCGATTTTAGCAGAATTTTACTCCCCTCCCCCATTCTTCAAAAAAAAGATAGATCCCCCCCAATTTAATATGATGTCACAAAGCTTTGCCAACGCCCCATTAAAAGCAATTTTTTTTCTATCTAAAAATTAGCATTTTTTAAATCACGTTATTGTCATTAAAGTATGTATTTAGTTTTACGGCTCCACTCTAATATCGAACAACCCATAAAATAAATTGTTAGCAATCAAATATGTAAGACGAAATTGTGTCTGTTTTAATATGACTTTAACACCCTCTCCATTTTGTCGCACATCGTCACAAATGTGTGACACTCTCCCCCTAGACACGCGACGTCATTTATGGATGGCCCCCAAACCAATTTCTACATTTCGGAAAGCACAAATGATGTTGTCTCCCACTATTACTTTGTATAATTCTGACAGACTGAAAGTGTTGTTTTCAGATTTTGATGCATGAAACAATTTGCGAATAAATGAGTGGAACTGTTGTAGTGCAGTACATATATATATATACTAGCAAAATACCCGCGCTTTGCTGCGGTAAATTAACATTTCACTAAGCATTGAGAACCCGCGTAACACAAATTCAAAACACAAATTGATTTCAAAATGGATCATGATGGATATAATACATATATTAACTTCACAGTCTTGTCTGACTGTCTGTTGTAGTCCCGCAGAAAAACAAAAACGAAAAGTAAAAAAAATGACACACTTCCCGTGATTCTATCGAGCTGATAATTTAATTATTTTCCGTCTGCTACCATTGCGGGAGGGTACTCAACTACCGCCCAAAGTTTCATGCTTCCACCTACACGGGAAATAGGAGAATTAGTGATTTTCAGTTTTTATATAGCTCATATACGAACAAAAATTACATTTCGGCCCCCGGCCCCCGTTATGTGATAATTTATATAATTTTTCCACCTGTTACCATCGCGGAATGGTATCCAACAACTACCCAAAGTTTCATGCTTCTATCTTCTCGGGAAATAGGAGAATATAGGATTTTTAATTTTTATAAAGCCAGAATAAGGAAAAAAACGTTTTTGGGCCCCTAGCCCCCATGAGTGTGAATTTAAAAATTCTTTGTCACCTGTTACAATTGCGGACCTGTACTTAACAATTCTCCAAAGTTTCATGCTGGTACCAACACGAGAAATTGGAGAATTAGTGACGAGTCAGTTTTTTATATAAGAAGAAAACTACATTTTGGCCCCCGGCCCCCAGTAAGTGATAATTTAGATAGTTTTTTAACCTGTTACCATCGCAGAATGTTACTTAACAACTACTCAAAGTTTCATGCTACTTCCTACACAGGAATTAGGAGAATTAGTGATTTTCAGTTTTTATATAACTCATATAAGGAAAAAACTACATTTTGGCCCCTGGGCCCCAGTAAGTGAAATTTTGAATATTTTTTCGCCTGTTACCATCGCGGAAGTGTACTCAACGCGAGAGGCTACTCGACAACTTCCCAAAGTTTCAGGCTTCTACCTACTCGGGAAATAGGAGGATTAGTGATTTTCAAATGTTTATATTGCCAATGGAAGGGATAAAAAAGATTTTGGGCCCCCGGCTCCCATGAAGCTGAATTTATAAATTCTTTTTCACCATTTGTCGTCGAGAGAGGCTACTTGACAACTTCTCAAGGTTTCATGCTTCTACATACACGGGAAATCCGAGAATTAGTGATGAGTCTGTTTTAATAAAAGAAGAAACTTCATTTGGGCCCCCGGCCCACAGGAAGTGATAATTTAATTTTTTTGTCCCGTTGCTATCGCTGGTTTTTACTCAACAACTTCCCAAAGTTTCATGCTTTTGCCTACTCGAGAAATGAGAAAATTAGTGATTTCATATTTTATATAGTCCATATAAGGAAAAAAAAGCGTTTTTGGGCCCCGGGCCCCCAACAGTGTGAAATCTAAAATTCTTATTCGCTAATTATCGTGGAGAGAGTGTACTCAGCAAGTTCCCAAAGTTTCATGCTAATACCTACACCGGAAGTTGGAGAATTAGTGATGTTCAAATTTCATATATGCCATATTAGGAAAAAAAACGTTTTTGGGCCCCCGGCCCCCATGAGTGTTATTGTGTTGTTTTAAATATTTTTTTCGCTTGTTACCATCGCGGAAGTGTGCTTATCAACTACCTAGTGTTTCATGCTTCTACCTACACGGGAAATAGGAGAATTAGTGATTTTTAGTTTTTATATAGCTCATATAAGGAAAAAACTTAATTTGGGCCCCCGGCCCCCAGGAAGTGATAATTTAAATATTTTTTCTCCCGTTACCATCGCGGGGTTGTACTCAACAACTTCCCGAAGTTTCATGCTCCTGCCTACTCGGGAAATAGGAGAATTTGTGATTTTCAAATTTTATATAGGCCATATAAGGAAAAAAACGTTTTTGGGGCCCCCGGCCCCCATGAGTGTTATTTTTAAAATTATTTTACTCCAATTTTCGTCGCGAGAGGCTACTCGACAACTTCCCAAAGTTTCATGCTTCTACCTACACGGGAAGTTGGAGAATTAGTGATGAATCAGTCAGTCAGTCAGTGAGTCAGTGAGTGAGGGCTTTGCCTTTTATTAGTATAGATAGATATATATATATATATATATATATATATATATATATATATTATATATATATATATATATATATATAATATATATATATATATACTAGCAGACCCGTCGTGCGTTGCAACGATCAAAGTAAAAAGGAATAAATTTAAAGAAACCAATGAGTGGTATGTTTAAAAACAATTCTGAAGAAACCTTCGTGGAAGTTGAAAAAAAAATCCAAGTTTCATAGCAAACGGATAAATAAATTAATAATTAAATAGCGTACAAAAGAAGAAACGATATTAAGGGCCCCGGCCCCAAAATGAGTGATATTATAGTTTTTTATTGCCATTGTACTCAAGCTATATTCATCAATATCGTGTAAAATTGAATAGGGAATACAATGATTAAAGTTCAGTAAAAAGACTTTTTCGAAGGAATGGAAATTAAGAGTTCAGTGCCCTATAGTAATATAGGCTCTTAAGTTTTTATATTCTAAGTTTTGTCAAAATCCAGTTATTTTCTCAATATCTAACTCTTAAACTACTTTTTATACCTAAAATAGGGGGAAAATAACATTAAGGGGCCCCTGGCCCATTCGGTGCAAGAGGTCAATTTCAAAAACCTGTTCATTTTAGTTCATTTTTATTGTGGCTATATTTCTCAAGCTCTTTAAAAAGTAAATAGGAAAAATATCTTAAACATATACGAAAAAAGATATTTGGGGCCCCGGCCCCGAAGATATTGGCATTAGAAGTTCAGTGTCTATAGTATTTTAATATAGGCTACCAAGTTTTTGTATGCAAAGTTTGGTGAAGATCTATTCATTTACTAAGTAGCTAACGTAGAAACTAATTTTTATATAGCTCATATAAGATAAAAACGACATTAAGGGCCCCAGGGCCCATTCTGGGCAAGATATAAAGTTCAAAACACCTGTTCATTTCAATTAGTATAATAATTGATACATGTGTCATAATTTGTCAAGATTGTTAATGACTGAATGGTGAATAAAATCTTAAACGTTTAAAAAATTTGATTTTTTTGGGCCCCCAGCCCCAAAGGAATTAATATTAGCAGTTTAGTGCCTTATAGTATTTTAATATTGGCTATCAAGTTGTCATATACAAATTTTGGTTAAGATCCCATTATTTACACAGTAGCTAAAGCTTAAACTAATTTTTATATAGCTCGTATATGCAAAACCCTCGAAATATGGGCCCCCGGCGCCCCATGAGTGTTAAATTTTGAAAAAAGTGACAGTTACCATCCCGGGAGGATATTCAACAGTCTTGAAAAGTTTCATGACGATGGGTGAATGGTTTAGACAGCGATAAAGGACATTCATACACACACAAACATATTTTTATTTATATATATATATATATATATATATATATATATATATATATATATATATATATATATATATATATATAAATTAATAATTTAAAAGTTTACAAAAGAAGAAACGATATTAAGGGCCCCGGCCCCAAAAATGAGTGATACGTTATATTTTTTATTGCTATTGTACTCAAGCTATATTTCTCAATATCGTGTAAAATTAAATGGGTAATGCAATTAATAACGTTCAGTTAAAAAGACATTTGGGGCCCCCATCTCAGAGGGAAATGGACATTAGGAGTTAATTGCCCTATAGTAATGTAATATAGGCTCTAAAGTTTTTATATACTAAGTTTGGTCAAAATCCAGTTATTTTCGCATTATTCAACACTCAAACTATTTTTTTTTATCTAGCCAATATAGGAAACAGAAACGAAATTAAGGGGCCCCCGGGCCTATGCGGTGCAAGATGTCAATTTCAAAAACCTTTTCCTTTTAATTTAGTTTCATCATGGATATATATTCTCAAGTGTGAAAATACTCATGAAAAAAGATATTTGGGGCCCCCGGCCCCGATTAAATTGACATTAGAAGTTATGTGCCCTTAAGTATTTTAATATGGGATACCAAGTTTTTGAAAACAAAGTTTGGTTAAGATCCATTCATTGTCTTAGTACCTAACGCATAAACTAAATTTTAAATAGCTTATATAAGCGAAAAACGACACTAAGGGCCCCAGGGCCCATTATTTGCAAGACATAAATTTCAAAACACCTGTTCGTTTCAATATGGATAATAATGGATGCATTTATCATTATTTTTCAAGATCTTTAATAAATATATGGGAAATACATTCTTAAAAGTTGAAGAAAAATGGACTTTTGGGTCCCCAGGCCCGAACGAATTGTCATTAGGAGTTTATTGCCCTATAGTATTTTAGTATTGGCTGTCAAGTTTTGATATACAAAGTTTAGTTAAGATCCATTAATTAACGCAGTAACTAACGCTTAAACTAATTTTTATATAGCTCATTCAAGCATAACATGACATTATGGGGCCCCGGCGCCCCATAGTGTTAAATTTCGAAAAAAACGTTGCCAGTTACCATCCCGTGAGCATACTAAACCGTCTCAAAAAGGTTCATGACGATCGGGTGAATGGTTTAGTCAGCTATAAAGGACATGCTCACTCACACCCGACACACACAGACACACACATACATACTTTGATTTTTATAAATATAGATATAGTGAAATAAAACGACATAAAGGAGGCCCGGGCCTATTCGGTGCGAGATGTCAATTTCAAAAATCTTTTCATTTTAATTCAATTGCATCAGGTTTATCAAGATCATTAAAATGTGAATGGAAAAATATCTTAACATATATGAAAAAATACAGTTTGGGGCCCTCGGCCCCGAAGAAATCGACATGAAAAGTTCAGAAACTTTAAGTATTTTAATATAGGCTACCAAGTTTTTTTATACAAAGTTTGGTTAAGATCCAATCATTTACTCTGTAGCTAACGCATAAACTATTTTTTATAAAACTCGTATACGCAAAAAACGACATTAAGGGCCCCAGGGCCCAAGTATTGCAAGAAATAAAGTGCGAAACATGTGTTCATTTGAAAAAAAAATCAAAATACATACATATATTTTTATTTCTCAATATTGTTAAAAAATTTGAATGGACTATAAAATATTAAACATTTACTAAAATAGACAGTTTGGGCCCCCTGCCCCGTGGGAATGAAAATTAAAAGTTCATTGCCCTATCGTAATAGAATATAGACCCTTTTTTATATACTAAAATGGGTCAAGATACATTAAATTTCTCAGTATTTTAATCTAATACTAATTTTTATACAGCTAATATAAGAAAAAAAAACATTTAGGGGCCCGTGAGCCCATTCGGTAAAAGATGTAAATTTCAAAAACCTTTTCATTTTAATTAAGTTTCCTCAAAGATATATTCCTCAAGATCGTGAACAATTGAAAAATTGAGTGGGGAAAAATACATTAAACATATCCGATGAGTAGACATTTGTGGTCCCTGGCCCCGTAAGAATGGACATTTGAAGTTATGTGCCTACATTATTTTAATATGGGCTACCAAGTTTTTGTATTCAAATTTTGGTTAAGATCCATTCATTTATTCAGTAGCTAACGCAATAACTAATTTTTATATATCATATATAACCAAAAAATACATTAAGGGCCCCGGGGCCCATTCTGTGCAAGATATAAAGTTCAAAACCCCTGTTCATTTCAATTTGTATATTAATTGATACATGTGTCATAATTTGTCAAGATTGTTAATGACTGAATGGTGAATACAATCTTAAACGTTTAAGAAATGTGAATTTTTGGGCCCCCAGCCCCAAAGGAATGACTATTTGCAGTTCAGTGCCCTATAGTATTTTAATATTGGCTATTAAGTTGTCATATACACATGTTGGTTAAGATCTAACAATTTACACAGTATCTAGCGCTTACACTAATTTTTATATAGCTCATGTAAGCAAAAAATGACATTATGGGCCCCTGGTGCCCCATGAGTGTTAAATTTAGAAAACAAAGTTGCCAGTTACCATGCCAGGTAGGTACTTAACAGTCTCCAAAAATTTCATGACGATCGGATGAATGGTTTAGTCAGCTATAATGGACATGCACACACACACACACACATACGTACTTTGATTTGTATATACATAGATATATATATATATATTACATATATATACATATATAAATGTTCAGGCCTTAAGGATAAGCATGTATTAGTATATGTGATGTACATCTATCTAAAACATATCGAAGAACAACTCTTAACTGATCTACATGTATATGTGAAATATCGAGTGGTGAGTGTACAGCAAGCTGAAATAGCTGGAAGCCTTTACTTCATGAACTATTTGGGACATCAGTTTTTCATATATAGTTTTGAATATAGTTTTTCCTTTTCCAGCATTTCTATATATGCCATGTGTGATGCTAAAATGGATGAAACTTAAGGACAAACTACAGTAACCCTAGATGATTTCCTTTTTGTAAAGATCCAAATTTTTCATTTGTCCCTGCAAAAGCCAGACCACGGTCAGTTAGTGTACAAATCATCGCTACTGATTGCCTCAAAACATGTTCCCAGTAACTGTACGTTTCATTTATTTGATCTTCTAGCTTTTGTAGTAGACCCAAGCCTTGTCAACGAGCTAGGAGTATTAAGATGCAGTCTTTATGAGTAGCACTTTGATCATGATTATCAACCTGAATGTTATTTTTTCGGTCAATGAACGCATTTTTATTAGCCAACTTTGTGGAACCTTTAGACGGAACAATATACACATTTTTCTTGAGGAATTGTGGTGCCCCAAGTGGTGGATTTACCTTGCCAAACAAGATATAGCTTAAAGCCCCCCCCCCGTATTTTAAAATCATATTTGGCACTGACATAAAATATATGGACTTCAAAATGGCCCCCATATCTCAAGAAGCGTAGTGACCCATCAAATCTATATCCAGCCCTTGGTGCCCCCAAACGCTTGATGCCCTATGCAGGTGCCTTGTTTGCCTAATGGTTAATCCAGGCCTGGCAGCATTTAAAACGTTATTGCTATAGGAGGGCTGCATGCATATTGTGTCTACTTCAATGAAATTTATAACATATAAAAATTACGTATTAATGATTATAACCAAGTATTTGTGATTTTATTCACACTCTATTACACATGTGAATTACATTTTGAAATACTAACTTAAGCAGTTTCTAATTTGAAAAGATTTTACTATTCATACTTAGTTCAAAAAAAGTTTAGTGTACCTGTCATAACAACAATGAAGAAGTAGGAACATATATACAAGCTGACCATAGAGTGTAATTATAATGAATGAGAAGTACGTACTTGTTCACAATTTTAGAAAATGTTCTTAAACTGTGGAATTAGTTTACTAGTTGTAATTAGCATTGCTGGATTCAAATTGCTGGCATTCAAATTCGAACAATTATTAGATTTGTTTATTTTCATACAAGAAAAAAGCTTTCTCACAGATGTATGAAGATCCCAATAGTGACACAAGTTTTTCAGCAAAGCTGTTTAAGTGTGGAAATGCCGCCGCTGGAAAAAAATCCAAAAAAAAACTCCAGAAGGAGAACTAACTTGAATTTCTCCTTCAGGTCATAATCTGTTTGTTGGTCAAGAAGCTCTAATTGTATATCATCTGGGCAGAATCAGCTTCTGCACTAAATGGTGAACTGAGAATATTGCAGACTGGTTCCTGGTTCTTCAAGTCGTTGAATCTCCTTTCAAATTCCAAAGCCTATGTATGCAACTGAGCCTTGTAATTGTCAGCCATTTCACCGGAAATGGTTTTCTGTTTCAGCAAAAGGAAATGGCAAAACCTATTTTACCTGCATGCCTGGAGAACAGGGAGGGCTTTGGCTGAAATGATTTAATATGCACGAACATGTTATGTGCAAACAAGCTATTACCATGAAGATTGATATTCATTTCATTCAACTTTTCAATATAGTCAATGTCAAACATGAAGTATAACTTCCACTCTTCATTAATAATGGTAGTAAAAAGTAGCAAACAAAACTATTGATCTCGAGGAATAAAACTATTTATTTCTTGAGATCCCACACTTGCCTCAATATCTAGCGGAGGTTCAGCTATCGGACACTGCTGTGATAGATAATATCAAAATATTCAGTTTCAAATTCTTCAAGCAGTGCCTTGAACTGACTGTGGATAACTGCACTGGCTCTGATGAGGTTTATCACACTCACAACTGAGTCATAACAGGCTCAACGCAGTTTTACACATACTTTCTTGATGGATGACACAAAGGAGAGTTAAGAGTGTATGGTCAGGATGTTATTCTTTACATTTTTTTTCCATTAACTTCACCAGACTTACGTTTTTTTCTAGTCAGAACACGCACTTCATCTGTTATTACATTTGTTATCTTGTTCCAATACAACTGGGTTCTTTTAACACAGTTCTCTAAATAAATATTGGCTTGTAGTTGTGTCTTTGAGTGGCTCAAAACTAAGTAATTCTTTGGTAAGCTCTAAACGAGTGTTTCATCCCGTATAATTACCAACAGTTGTGCTTTTTCTGTACATTGGTACTTTCTTCCAACGAAAGGGAGTACAACAAATAGTCTTTGCTTGCATCTCAAAGTTGGTGCATCAAATTGTCACTTATTTTTTCAACCCGCCTGACTACAGTTCTCCTTGATAAAGAAATGCTACAGTTCTGGACAAATAATACTTGCTGTTTCCGACAAGCATTCCTTGATGAACTCACTGTCAGGAAAATTAATTGTTCCACTGTACGATCTAATGGGACAGCTCAAAAATATCTTCAGTTGCAGCGACTTGTATTAAAGACTGTTTGGAGAATCAGTTTGCTGCTTTTTTAAATTATAACTAAGTCCTGGCAAGTCCTTTTTCTCTTCTCATTCGTTAAATTGCGCCCAAATCTTAAAGTTTTATTTGGTGGTATCTTTTTAAGTTCTACTCCTTAAAGACGCACACACACTCACGGCACAGCAAGCATATACTTTGCTCCCAATGCTCATGAAGCAATATTTAGCTGTAAATTCGTCATTAAAAACACACAATTTGTCTTCCATCCTTTTTTTATCGTCTTTTTGTTTTGTTGGTAGCATCCATGGTTAAAATGACTTCTATTCGCTTTTAAATTGCCATTTTTTTAAACTGCCAATATAAAAATCGTAAGGAAAAGCCACTTCAAGTTAAGGTGAAAAGCAGTTTCGAATAAGAATATTAACAATTAATGAATAATGATCACTAATCGATTCCGGAGTAGTAAACCGATTTAATATCACTAGATTGTAATCAATTTTTAAAAAAATATAGTGAACATTCGAAACAAAGGAATTTAACAATTATATAAGAACGCAACATATACATGCCCACGGGCCGAATAACATACATGGGCAGGCCGCATACGGCTGTAATTTCCCACCACTGCTTTACGCGATTGATATGAAAAGAAATAATTGAGTGAAAGATAAAAAGAAGAAAAAAGGCAAAAAGTAAGTAATACTAATTTATTTTCTTAAAATACATTGAGACAATTAATACGATTGGAACGAATGTTATTAATAATTATTTTTTTATATTATATTCTATACATATATATATATATATATATATATATATATATATATATACATATACATCTATATATATATATATATATATATATATATATATATATATATATATATATATATATATATATATATATATATATATATATTAGGGCTGTTAACGAATAATTTAAATTTAATCATTAACTTTTGAAAATTTAACGCTTAATTAATCTTTAATTTCGATTAAAGCCAACAAATAAAATGTATGATGTCATAAATAACACTTATTTAACGTTATTGTTGAAAATCTAAATAAAACCGGAATGTCTCCTTTACATGTAATCTTTTAACCAACTACGAAAAAAGACAAGTGTGTTGACATTATTTGGTTCTAGTGGTGAGCGGGTCTAATTGACAATATAACCAGCCGAGCGGAACAATCTTTCACATGGAACTGAGGTAACAGATATGTTCAAAACGGTCTTGCCAAGAAATAAAATTAACGGATATCGGTGTTTATTAAGTTTTCACCATTGTAGAGGGTTAATGGATTCAGGAACGTTTATCTCCATTTCGTAACGCAGTAATTCATCAGAAGAGCTGTCGTCATTTTTTTTGTCACTGAGTCAGAATGCACTATTTCCATTAGCTTAATACGCTTTTAATTTGGTACGCGAAGTGTTAGAACCATTGTAGGTTAACTTTATCAACATTTTGAACATTCCTGTCAGTCAATAGTTTAAAACCAAAATGTTCGTGTAATCGTCAGGGAATTTATTATTTATCGGCCGCTATTTTTTTATTATTTTTTTCATAACTTTTTGACTTCCAATAATTTGTAAGAGATCGGTACGATTAATTGTTAATACAAAATTTAATCTTTAATTTTTCAAACGATTAATCGATAGGTTAATCATGTCCGGAGCCCTAATATATATATATATATATATATATATATATATATATATATATATATATATATATATAATTTATGACGTACTCAAGCTGCGAGCAAACAATCATAACGAATGACCCTCGCTTGATCGACCAATCACAGTTTATGTATGGCAAGCGAGTGTGGTGCGGGGGAGTGGGGGGCATGTCTGGATACCAACAAAGACGTTTGCTTTTCCACGCTTTGTTCTCATGTTCTGCGTGATGCTGTTTGTGTCCGTTCTTTCCCCCTTTATTTGCACTATCTATAAGCAAGTCTACAGCGTATGCTACGCCATGGGTTGTATCTAGTATATTATGTTTGTAAATATTATTTTATAGCGTTTTTTAAAATTTTCTAAACGCACATTTTACTAGCAAAATTAATACAAACCATACATTCTGGAATAGCTAAATTGTCTAAAATTCTTTTAAAAATTTCTATACAAATAAAATATGTTTAAAAAAATAGATTTTAAAAAGTTGTTTAATCCCTTTATTTGTCTGCAAAATGTATTAAGTTATATTTGTAAACATAGATACAATTAAATGAAGTATAGTGGTAATTACACCGACTTAGACAGCGTACATGTCAGTTATTGTTCTTTGATTGTTGTATAACTTAGCAGCACATACTTACGGTAATTTCTGATGTGAAATGACACCCACAACGAAAATTTGTTTGCTAAGACTAAATAGACAAAGATTGGGCGTTAAATAAATTGCACATTTATTGCACATCCTCGATGAATCTTACATTAATTGGTATCTAAAGACTTTGTCATTTGTTCTCTTAGTATTGTAATTATCATGCTTTTTTTCCTCAAGTACAATAGAAACTAGTGTAATTTAAATATGAAATTTACTCTGGTTAAATTTTAAGTCACCTTATAAATTAGAATTACAAGTGTCAACATAAAGCACAATGTATGATATATCATTTTTAGCAACTTTATTTTGCGTATTATGCATATCTAACATGCGGGAGATTGTGTTAATGTTATTTATTAAAACCACTCACAGTGGTAACAATTGTTGTATTCAACCTTATTTACATCCAGAATATTACTAAATAATCAACATTTTAGCAAATTATCAAGTGTTAAACAATTACTCACCTTGTGAATGTAAAATTATTTTAACGGATTTATCGTCGTTATAACGTATAACTAATTGATAAGAATGCTAAATATAAATACGAATAATTTGTAAAATTTAAAAGCTGCTTACTAAAAAAAGACGTTAGTAGTATGTTCTCTCATTAAAAAATAATTTTTTGATTTTTTAAATTTACATTTTTATTTAAATTCTTTGTAGAACAAATAAAATAAAATTTGAAATACATGAATCATTTATTATTTTATATTATACTATTTTATACAGTTTTATTGATGTATGTGCCTTTAACAAACATGGAATGTTAAGTTTAAATAAAATAAAGATAAATAAATTAAATTGCAAGTTAGAAAATATGGGGTTTTTTTTAAAATAAAAAAACATTAAACAAACACTTCTCACATCTATAACAATCTTTCATAAGAATGAAAAAGAAATTGACAAGTGAAAATATAAATCAACACAAATTAAAATTTCATATGATAATATGTGTTAAACAGCTGATTTTTTTACACAGATCTCTGCTAACACTAGTATCGCTTTATCGTACATTTTGAAGACGGCCTACAAAATCTTGGTAAACCCGTTTTGATCTTATCTTATCGAAGAACTATATCCAGGCCAGCGATGACCTAACAGTGTCCTATTCGATTTTACAAGTGTTTCAGTCAGGTTTATGTATACTTATAAATTTGGCAATAGCTTGTGTGCAAACTTTGACATAACACTTTTTTTAATAGCTTATAATACTTTTATATTGAATGGCATTTATAAATATATATGTTACAATTTTTAGGTTAGGTATAAAGAGCCATGCTACTTACTGCTGCCTGCTGTGGTAATGCCACTATTTAAATTATTTTATTTTTATTGTAAGAGGTTTTTGGGACACATCTTTTAAAACTTTCTTCTGTTAATTCGTGTGAGAATATGTTTAATTTAGTTTCTTATTATGGTCAAACAAAATTGTATTATTTTTAATAATATGCTTGATTGACTTTAATTCGTATATAAAAATTATTTTGAATAGTATAATCTTAACTCATAATTTAATTAATTTAGAAGCTAAAGTATTTCATAGCTTTTTTTTCTAAGAGGCGTGGGCAGTGGTCATGTAATATGAATGCACAGTCATAAGTACAATGACAATTTTTAAAAATTATTTTTAAACTTTAATTTATTAAATTATAAAATTTAATTATTGTTTCGTCCCATAACAGCCACTTATTGAAAATATCTTTAAAATTTCACTTTTGTAAATAAGTTAACATATTTTAAAAAAATAATAAAAAAACCAATTATAATACTCAATAAAATAATATATAAACTTAGTTTTTGTTTAAATTTGGTCTACTTTCTAGCCTTATTAAGCAAATAGTAATTGTAAATTGAATTCATAAGCATTGTAATGCCTTAAGTATAGTATCTTTTCAACTTACCATAGTCACCAATGAAATCCTGAAACCTAATCTAATGCTATATTACTGAACTTTTCATTGCAAATATTTATATTTAAAATAATTGCGATATGTTCTAATGTTAGCACTGAATTTAATTTAAGAGTTGCATATGTGTAAGAATGACTATGTTATACTCTTCACTTCAGATTTCAAATATGTGTTAACTCAAATCCGTAGATAAAATGTAACTATTCTATAAATAGTAATGACTTAAGTATGCCAAATGTTTAGGACGTCAATGTGCACGCATGAATAGGGTATTTAAAGGCAATACGATTTACTAAAAAATCGATAAAGATTTTTTTTAAAGAACGTATACATAACTTACCACACCTTATATAACTGGTGAAAGACTTGAACGTCCGTTTCTTGTTTTGGACAGCTGGAGGTTCGTTTTTTTTTAAATCGTTTTTTTCATTTGGTATTGATTGTATGCAAACTATGAATTAATTAAAAATAATGACCATGACAAATCACTAGCAATTAATAGAAAACTACAAAACAATTATTGACGCATAATATTTTCATTATAAAAAAAGTCACACTTCAGTGAATAAGCCATGAATTAATATCAGCCCTACAAACGCAAGCAAATCTTGACAACTACACACTTACTTATTATCGGCACTATCAGGCCAAACACGCTTCACACACACCCTGGTATATAAATACATAGAGCTACGACCGGGCCGATAACACAATGTGACTACTTAATTTTACTTAGGGATTCGCTGTAAAATTTTACTTGTTTATAACTTCTATTAAAAAAGTCAAGTATCTTTCAGGACAAACCGAACATATGTCGTAAAATCATACAATGTCTTTTTAGGTTATAAAGAGATTGTGAAATCATTCGTAATGTTTGAGTAAAGTGATAATTTAGTTTTAGGTTAATCACACTCACGCACTGGGAGATATGTCGATAGCCTTAGACAAATTTAAATTAAAACGAATGAAAAGTAATCATTGTGTTTTTTTTAAATTATATAAAAAAATTTATATGAATTAAAAAAAACGCCATGGTTATAAAAAGAGTAAGACAAACAATGTTTCTTTGTATTTTTTTCCAGATAATTTTAAAACAAATATTGTGGTATAATAAAATTGTAAGTGTAATTATAAAGTTTTTTTTTCAAAAGCAATGATTCTAAATTTATCGAAGCTATGAATTGAAAAGTTTACAAAGAGTACTAGACTGAAATGACTTGTAAACGATTATAATCATGGTTGTGTGTATGATAATGAAAACAGAAATGCGATAGTCAACCGTTTAGTCTTTGCACGTTACTTTTTCTTGAAAACAAATATCAACTAAAACATATTTTTCTTTTATTAGTAAGACTGTTAATCTATGAATGCAAAGTTAACGTATTTTAAAAAAAAGGAAAATAATTTATATACTAAAGCCATAAAATAATAAGTAAATTATATTTTAAGAATATCACAACGCCTGTTCTACCACTATTTGTCCACACGATATTGGTCAAATGAATGACAACGGCCAGCGCCTGCTCGAGCTATGCAAAACTCACAATCTGTGTGTAACACATTTTTCAAATGCAAGAACCTCCACAAAATGTCACGTAGACACCCCCGTTGCAAGCACTGGAACCAGCTCGATCTCGTTATTTGCAGGTGCTCTGACCTGGCCAGTGTGCTCCAAACAAGAAGTTACCACAGTGCCGACTGCGAAACAGACCACTCCCTAGTCACAAGTAGAATTAAACTAATACCAAATAAACTGCGTAACTCGAAGTGCAAGGGTAAAACTCGCATAATCGTGGGCCAAATGAACTTTTCTGAGATCAGGGAACATCTTAACATTAACCTTGAGACAGCTCTCAACAGTTGGCCTTTATCAAAACATGAAGCTATCCCCGATCCTCATGAGGAAATATTGGCTGCGACTGAACAAATTGATGCGACATGTCTCCATCTTTCTGACACCATATACAACATCTCTCTTGCAGTCCTCGGGAAGAAGGAAAGAAAAAAAAACAGATTGGTTTGAGGCCCTCTGGGTTACAATGAATCCCGCGACAGAGACAAAGACAAGAGCCCTTTTGACCTACAAAGCTGCCCCAGTACCTGGCATACTGCAATTTCTCAGGAATCCCAGAAACACAGCCGTAAGACAGCACGTTTTTTGAGCTAACGCATATTGGATTTACCTCTGTTATGGCATTCAATCTTCTGCCAATCATGGAGATATAAATAAATGTACGAAGACATAAAAAAGGCCACTTGACCCAGATCTCTAAGTCAGCTCCACTCAAGTGAAAGAAGGGCGATAAGATCACATAACGTAACAAACATATGGTCTGAGTAACTCCTAGAACTCTATGCAAACATAATATCGTAACTGACTCTGCCCTAGAGAGAATACCAGATCTAACAGTTCCAGATCAGCTTGATGCGCCACCGTAAATAGAGAAGCTTAGTAAGGCCATTGATCATCTAATGGGAAAGCTCCAGGAAACGATTACATTCCTGCTGAAGTCCTTAGGTACGGCAAGCCAGCATTACTGAAGCGTCTGCACGAGCTCATATGCGATTGCTGATAACATGGTCAAATCCCACCGGATATGCGTGATGCCAAAATAGTCATGCTGTACAAAACCAAAGGTGATCGCAGCGACTGAAACAACTATCGAGGCATATCCCTACTTGGTATTGGGGGAAAGGCTTTTGCCAACGCGATTCTTGCACGCCTGCAAAGTATGGCACAAAATGTTTATCTGGAGTCTCAATGCGGCTTTCAAGCTTGTCGGTCAACAATGGATATGATTTTATCACTACATCAGCTGGAAGAGAATCTCGGGTGCAACAGAAAGCCCTCTTCGTTGTTGCCTTCATAGATTTATCAAATGCATTTGAACTAGTCAGCCGAAAGGGTCTGTTCCGTATACTGAAAAAAAATAGGATGTCAACTCTGGCTTCTTAACATCATCGAGTCTTTCCACACAAACGTGCACAGCACAGAGCTCTTCGATCGTGCCAGATCTGAACCCTTCCCAGTTTGTAATGGAGTCTAACAGGGTTGCGTACTGGTACAAACACTCTTTGGTATCTTCTTATCAGTGCTACTGCGACATTCGTTTTGTCACACATCACTTTTCATGTGTGTTAGTAGGCGTTATCAAATGATAAAATATCTCGTAAAACGATACCTTGAAACCCTTAATGTTAATAAATGGAACTTTAATACCGCAATGTCCAATGAATACACAGATTACTATGCACAAGAATAAATTTGATTTTTCACATGTTGGAGACGTATACTAGTACATTCAACATCTTCCTCTCTCTCTCTCTCTCTCTCTCTCTCTCTCTCTCTCTCTCTCTCTCTCTCTCTCTCTCTCTCTCTCTCTCTCTCTCTCTCTCTCTCTCTCTTGAACCTTCTACCACGCATCTCTCACGTGACCATTTTCTCTGTTCTCAATCTCGTGATTCTTACGTGACACTTTTGAGGACTGTTTCGAGGTTGTGAACATTCATACAAGGGTGGGTGGAAGCCTATATAACCAGAACCTGTTCCATGCGATGAGCAAAGTGGGAACTGTTTTACTCAGAGTTTTGCTCTTCGCGAATGATGCAGCTCTCACCTCACAACCAGTGATAGGTCTAAAACAACTGGTCAATAAATTCTCAGAGGCATGCAAGGAATTCGTTTTAACGACAAGCCAAAAAACGACCAACATCATGAGACAAGGCACATACTGCTTCCAAGCAAACTCAATTGAGGGAAACACCATGAATGTTGACGAGGATTTCACCTAACTTGGCAGCAGCATCACAAGCATATACTACATAGAAAATAAAATATAAACCAGAATCGGTAAGTCCGCATCGATAATGGCAAGGATAAATCAAAGAATGCGGAACATTGCAAAGCTCACTCATAGGACGAAAATCACTGTGAACCAAGTCTGCGTGCTCAGCACACTCCTTTATAGCAGTGAGTTCTGGACGACCTATGCCAAGCAAATAAAGCTGCTACACATTTTAAACTTGCGATGCTTGCATATGACCCTGCACATCAAGTGGCAGGATAACATGACAAAGTTGGAGGTACTCAGAAGGAGCCATAAGCTGGATATGCACTCAATAGTGAGGGAGAATAGCGTGTGATTGTTGGGCCATGTTCACAAGATGTGTCCGGAGCTATTTTCAAGAGCCCTGCTTTATGGTGAGCTGGCAACTGGTGTGAGGAAAAGAGGTCACCCCTGCCTGTGCTACAAGGACGTCTGCAAGAAAGACATGTCTTTTGCGCGCGCCAATCACAATTCTTAGGAGTCCATTGCCGAGGAGCGAACAATATGGCGGTCAAAAGTGAGAGAACGCATTCAAGTTGCGGAAGACACCCTCACAGCCAGGCGTCAAGAGAGAAGAGCCAGAAGAAAGGGGAAGGGGGGAAGAGGAGCAGGAGTCAACGCCATCGTCCCCTGATGACGGACTGATGCCATACATATATATATATATATATTTAGAATAACAGAAATATGGATATTAAAAAATAAATAAATATATTTCAATAACTATACAATTTGTATTTTAAATTAAAAAAAAATTGAACATTAAAATATAATGTGCTGTTTACATTTTAATGCTCATAGATTTAAATTGTTTAATTTATCAATTTAAAATGATTAAATTATTATACATTTTTTTTTAAAATGGAAAGAACCAAAAAAGATATATATTTTTTGTGTTAAAACAAACATAACAACCTAATATAAAATTTAAAAAAATATGTTCTTAAAACCTGGTTAATTCGCCACGGACAATTTCAGTTTCAAAGTGATATTGATCTTTAATGCCCTTTAATTTGTATATATTTTCCTTATATACATTAGTCATTAGTTACATTTTAAGCATTCTGGTTATTTTGGCTGAATTTACAATGAACTTCGTTGTCCACAATTTCATAGTCAGGGACTACATTTTCAAATTCAGGTTCACATTCAAATTCTTGTGTTTGAGCAGTATTCTTGCTTGCTATACATCCATCTCTTGCATTTGTTTTAATAGATTGATCTGAACTACTTGTAGGAATTATATATCCATCATTTATTTCATCGTAGGAATTGTGTGAGTTTTCGGTGTCTCTACAAACTGAACAGGTTTCTAGAAAAGGGGGGGGGGTTGGGGAACAGTGATAATAAGAAGCTGTTGTGACAGCAGAGGAATATAATTACATTAAGCTAACTTTTAAAAAATCTAAAATATGAGATTTAAAACTCTCCCAGAAAATGATGTTAATTAGAAACTGATCTTAGCTTTCAAAAACATAATGAATATGTATTTTCGAATTGTGTTTACTGATATCTGAATCATCATAAAATGGATAGACACCAACTACGATCAAATGTATTCAAATATTTTTATATGGCTCTATTTTGATTTTAATGTAAGGTAATTAAAATGTGTTGTTTTTTTTATAATTTGGCAGTAAAATAATAAAATATATTAAGAAATTCATTAAATCTGAAAATGACAGGCAAGACAGAGTCCAAAATATCTGCAGAGCATAAGGTATCAAAAAGTCCAATACTTAGGAAAACTTAAAGATTTTTACCCATTTTTCCATCAATGGTATTTTACAATATATATTGGAATGTCATTTAAGAAATACTGGTTAATAACCATTTGCACTACCACGTCGGCATGCTATTTAAGTGTCTGATAAGAAATAAAAGACAGTTGCTTTCGTATTGTATTTGCGTCGAATGAAGCTCTAATGGATGTAAATATATAAATTTAGACATATGTACAGACAAAACATATATATAGATATATAGATTTATAGCTAGATAGGTAGATAGATAGATAGATATATAGATAGGTAGGTAGGGGGATAGATATATTGATAGATATATATATAGATATATATTTTGATATATATATATAGATAAATAGATATATTGATGTATAGATAGATTTTTAGACAGTTAGATAGATAGATAGATATATAGATAGATATATAGATAGATAGATAGATAGATAGATAGATAGATAGATAGATAGATAGATAGATAGATAGATATATAGATAGATAGATATATAGACAGATAGATATATAGATAGATAGATAGATATATATATAGATAGATAGATAGATAGATAGATAGATAGATAGATAGATAGATAGATAGATAGATAGATAGATAGATAGATAGATAGATAGATAGATAGATAGATAGATAGATAGATATATAGATAGATAGATAGATAGATAGATAGATAGATAGATAGATAGATAGATAGATAGATAGATAGATATATAGATAGATAGATAGATATATAGATAGATAGATATATAGATAGATAGATAGATAGATAGATAGATAGATAGATATATATATATATATAGATAGATAGATAGATAGATAGATAGATAGATAGATAGATAGATAGATAGATAGATAGATAGATAGATAGATAGATAGATAGATAGATAGATAGATAGATAGATAGATAGATAGATAGATAGATAGATAGATAGATAGATAGATAGATAGATAGATAGATAGATAGATAGATAGATAGATAGATAGATAGATAGATAGATAGATAGATAGATAGATAGATCGATAGATAGATAGATAGATAGATAGATAGATAGATAGATAGATAGATAGATAGATAGATAGATAGATAATGATAGATAGATAGATAGATAGATAGATAGATAGATAGATAGATAGATAGATAGATAGATAGATAGATAGATAGATAGATAGATAGATAGATAGATAGATAGATATGATAGATAGATAGATAGATAGATAGATAGATAGATAGATAGATAGATAGATAGATAGATAGATAGATAGATAATAGATAGATAGATAGATAGATAGATAGATAGATAGATAGATAGATAGATAGATAGATAGATAGATAGATAGATAGATAGATAGATAGATAGATAGATAGATAGATAGATAGATAGATAGATAGATAGATAGATAGATAGATAGATAGATAGATAGATAGATAGATAGATAGATAGATAGATAGATAGATAGATAGATAGATAGATAGATAGATAGATAGATAGATAGATAGATAGATAGATAGATAGATAGATAGATAGATAGATAGATAGATAGATAGATAGATATGATAGATAGATAGATAATAGATATGATAGATAGATAGATAGATAGATATGATAGATGGATTGATAGATGTATGGATGGATGGATGGATGTGTGGATGGATAGGGTGGGTGAGTGGGTGGATATATGGATGGATGGATTGATGGATGCATGGATGGATGGACGAATGGATTGACGGACGGACGGACAGACGAATGGATGGAGTGACGGATGGATGGATGGATGGATGGATGGTTAGATGGATGGATAGATATATAGATAGATAGATGTAAAAATATCAATGGGAAATTATAATTACCTCTATATTTGTAGAAAATGACAGCTGTAATCATTACTATGCTGAATCCAATGACACCAATTATAGAATATACCATAATAATAAGTAGATTAACCTGACTCTTCCTTGTAATCTCATCAGCTTTAAAAAAATGAAGACAATGTAAACTTTATTTAAAACTGTATACATATAGATAAGAAAACATTTTTAAAAGAGAGCAAAATTATCTTAGTGTATGTTTCAAGGAACCAAAAATAAGGATTAAAATCGCTTGTGAAAATTATAATTGAAAAAATATTGTTTTTACTCTTCATTTCTATTTATTTTGTTTTAAACATAAATTTGATATTAAATTAAGAATGATTTTTAAGTTTCATTTTAATTTACTTGTATTTTCTGAATACATTTTCCCTTGAAAAAACACATAATTGGGAAAGGAAAATGATTTATTTATTCCATATTTCACGTCAGTGTAGCTGCCAGTAACATTGGGATACATTTGTACTATAATGTTTAAATGTTCCATTTCTTCTATACTATTCTTTCGTAAGTGCAATACACAGGTTGACTTGTGATATGTAGGATCATTTAAAATTTTCTCATTTCTAATAGAAGTTGCTTCTCTTTTTTCGATTACCTTTTGAAAGAAAAATAACATATATGCATTTACATTTACGAAACATGACAAAAAGAACATGCTATATTAGGTATTTTTTACATCACTATTGTGTATTTGAAGGCTAATAAACAATAAGAAACTAAAAACCTAAAAAGTTCAAAATTTAGAAGCTAAAATTAAAAGTAAGGAAGTACATTCCAAAATTATGTTTCTAAATACACAGAAGTTATCTTTGGTCTTTGAAGTCCTTCATATTACACTAAAAATATGTCGTTTTAATGACATTTTGATGGTAAAAAAATATTTTTAATGATGCAATTCATCAAATTATAGTTGTTAAAGGAATCTTTAAAATCAATTTCTTTATGAATAATTTTTAAATTATTTTTTATATTAATTTAATTATATGAATTTTGGGTCAATTAAATAAAACCACATTAACTGCATCATACATATTTATACGTCAAATTACTATACATAAACACAACCAAAACTATTTTTAAAAAACATCAAATTAACCCTAAATGTATATATGGTTAAAAATGAGACCCCGTGGCACAAAAGGGTTATTTTACTACTTACATAGTTAAATGGAATTTAGAAACAAAGATACATATATAAATGATATAATACGAAAGACAGAATGATTGTTAATCAGGACAAATATTACTGCAATAAATGTATTATTTTTTGAAAGAACTTATATAACTACCTGATTTCTGTTCAGTAAAAATGTACACAAATGTAATGGGTAAACTTTACCAGACAGACAAGTAAAGACATAGACATCTTCCAATAGAGAACTCTCACACATGATTCTTTGAACTTTGGCTGTTTTTTAAAGATGGAGTACAATAAAAAAAACATGAGTGTCTAATTCATTATCAGTGTACTACACACACACACATATATAAATGTGTATATATATATATATATATATATATATATATATATATATATATATATATATATATATTAAAAATAATAATTAAAATTTAAGCATAAATCTGTATGAGTCTTTAAAAATAAATGTATATGTACGCATATATTTGTATACGTTAATATTTATATTTATACATATATGTATATATGCAAATATGTATATAAATATGTATATATTTATATACAATTATATATATCTATATATATATATATATATCTATATATGTATATATTAAGGCTGCGGAAGTCATCGATTAATATGTCGATTAAACGTAAAGAATTCGATTAAAATTTAAGAAAATGGTTTGTTTTTTTATAATTTAATGAAAAAATAATTAATTATTAATAGCAATTTATATATTTTTAACGTACAAATCTCTCCCGCGTATTTTTATAATTTATAAAATTATGTAGACGAGGATTTAATAAAATAATATTTAGTTCAAAACATTATTATTTTTTTTAAATGTCAATTACCTGTTTTTGTTACTTCCCTTGAGATGTTCAGTTTAATGACGTCATAAATTTTAATGTTGGGTTTTAATCGAAATTAACGATTAATTCATGAAATAAAGCGTTAATTTTTCAAAAGTTAACGATTAAATTAAATTAATAGTTACCAGCCATAACATATATGTATATATATATATATATATATATATATATATATATATATATATATATATATACTAGATTGTGTTACGGCACGTTGGCACCTACGGCGCCCACTTTTTTTAGGGCACCAACGGCGCCCGCTTTTTTCAAAAGACCAACTAACTATATACTAAATATTACATTTCTTACATTTACACAAAGTATTCATAATTTTACAAAAATATGAGCTAATACAATGATGTCATTGTTAATGTTAATGAGGAAACCAAAATGATTATGATTTTTAAATCCTTTATATTAACTCGTGGTGTCTGGTTGATTGCTTGCTTTTTTGCTTGCTTGTCGAAAAAACTTTGGATCGATTTTAACCGACTTTCTCGTAAGCTAGCAAGTTAAATTTTACAGGCAGTTTTGTACCGATGATAAAAACGATATATCAAAATTTTAGATCGATCGCATTTACTGTAAATAAAATTGTTGAATTTTTAGTTTATTTTATTTATCTCTATGTATCAAGTTAAATTTTTGAGATAGACTGTCGCGGTGCGTATTATATTGAACAGCCTTTCCTGTCGCGCAATAAGGTGCATATTTTATTGACAAAACTTTTTATAAACAAATTCCTGTTCGGTGCGCATTATATTAAACAAGTTTTACGACACATAGCTACAATTTTGTATTTTTGGATGGTATTGCGCTGCCTATTATAATAAACATTCTTTTAGTTACGTCTCTAACATAAAGGATTTGTAGTCAAAAACTTAGTTTTTTTACTTTTTCTTTATTAACTCTATATTTTAAATTTTAAAAAAAAAGCAAATTGATTTCCCTTAGCGTTATGGCATCAGCGATAATTGGGGGTATTTAAATAAATAAATTTAAATATATATAAATATATATATATATATATATATATATATATATATATATATACATTTTCACGCATACATTTCATAAACAGTCATTACTTATTGAAAATAATTTATTTCACTGGATTATATTTTAAATTGAAGCCTACCTATTATTTTTGGGGAGTATGTCAAAGATAAATTACGATTTTTAAACTTTTCTAACTCAAGTGCAGTACAGATAAATGCTGAAATAAAATAAAATCTAGAATGATCAATGACAGCTCGAATAAAAAAAAACAACGTAATACAATAAATGATTCGAAACACACACACACGCACACACACACACACACACATATATATATATACATGTTGTATATATATATATATATATATATATATATATATATATAATATATATATATATATATATATATTATCAGATATCAATATGATCGTATGCGATTCGTAATTAAAATGAAATTGTATCTCTTCTAACTTTTTTCTGTTTCTAACTCTTCTTTTCAACTTTCAATATATTTCTTTCTCAGACTGTAACATAAATGTCTTTAAAAGACTAGTTATAGAAAAATAAAAAAAAACTGAAACCATTTTTTAATGAAATTAATTTTAAAACAGAAGCCTCGAATATTTCAGTTGAAAGTTTTTAAGAGGGGTAGTATAATTATTTTAATCAAAATAACGAATATACTCTAAAAAAATGTGTGTACACTTTTATCTGGGACTAAATATTAACACCAGTGTTTTTTGTAAACATTTCAGGAATATATCTATTAAATCACAAGGAAAGTGAAACATTCTAAACAAGATTAGCTGTATACATTTTGTCTTAAAAGTCTTACAGGAAACTAGCACGTTTTTAATCATATATCTAAACAAAGAATTTATAATTTGACTTTATTTTCCTCAACAATTTCACTTTCAATACATTCTGATAGATTTTGTAAGTCATATATGATATTTGATAAACAATCGCATGTACTGACTTCCAGCATGATATGCTAAATTAGGTTATTTAGGAGTTTTTGAAATAATTATGCTAGTTTATATATTACATAGGTCAATCATAGGTCCCTTCTACACATAATTTCATTGCAACTTCGCTTTACCATGATTTATTCATAGTTTATAAGAGTTATAAATGTTGATAGTTTGTTGGTTTTCTTTATTTGTTTAGGCTACCAATTCCACATTTTAATTCCAGGTAGAATAACAATCAGATAGTAATTTTTTTTTAAAATGTCCTTCTTAAATGTATCTAAATACATCATTTCAAAAGATAATATTTAAACCATTGAACTGGATCATTTTTCAAAAAAAAATGTATGACTTTTTGCACTCTGTTATAATTTGCTTAACGTTAGATTTTATATTTTGGTGGGGAATTTTTTGAGTGAAATATATGAGTAAGCGGAGGTGACGTTGACATTTTACAGATTATCTCAATTTGTTTTTGAAATACACCCATTTTCTTTCAATTTTTTGTATATTATTACTTTGTATAATATAAAGTACATTAATAAAATCGTAGAAAAGACATTAATAAGCCGACTACATCATATAACAATATAAAATGTATATGTTTACTTACAGTTGTTATTTTTTCTACTAGCTTTAAATCTAAGAATATTTGATCCATTACTGAATTCAACGTATTCACCAGATTTATACTCAAACCAGCGTGGAGGAAAGTGGAATATATTTATTTCAGATACATTACAAAAACATGTAAGCTCTGTATCTTCGTTAACAATGTCAGGACAGTCATTGAATTCCACGCTTGGATTGTCTGCATACAAATGTAAACATAGTTCATTACAGATATTAAAGAGATTATTGATTTAAAAAATGCGGTCTGCAATATACGTTGAAGTGTATTTTAATAGATGTATTTAGTCGAGATAAACCTTGAATTTAACGTTACTTTGTTTGGCATAAATTTATCAGTTTTGGATGTGTGATAAATAGATGAATCATTGCATTAAATTTAAATATTAAACAGTATTTTTATGTTCATTGTTATTTATATGTGATAGTGAGTTTAGTAATGATTTTAATATGGAAATTTCCAGACAATACCTATTTTCTAAAGTTTTACCTGCATAAACATAAATATTATTTTGAATAATAGTAAACGTGTATGGAATAGAAACAGCAATATTTGGCAAATACCTTAACATTACGACAATGAAAGCGATCAAACGAGATACCATGAGAGAAGCCGAAATGGGATGCCATTTAGAATAGAATAAAATTTAACAAAATGCTACAAGGATGGGATACCCACTATGGAAAATCATTACGTTAGCAGATGAGGTCATATCTTAGAAGTGTATTCAAACCGAAAAACACATGAATAGAAACATTAAAAAAAAACAAGAAAGACAAAACCAAAAAAAGAAAAATCAAGACTGAAAAACTTGGCTTTTAAATTAAGTCACTCAACATGTGAACTCATTCAAATGTAAGAATAGAGGTGGAACGGTACCAACTTTCAATTAAAAAAAAATAATATTATGTTTAAAATTGCTATACATTAATTTATTTTCAAAGTAACTGAAATGGCCTACTTAGAGGGCATGTTTTTTAAGTCACGTTTTCAGATTTTACAGTTCGTTAACTGTAAAAAATTAACATACAAATGATACACAAAAAACTATTTTCTAGTTTTAATCGCAGCAAAAAACAACTTCTTTCTTTCTCTCTGATTTTCATTCGTCCTAGCTTTTAATTGGCTATATTATTTGCATGTTACATTCAAATTTAATTTAAACATGCGTTTGCATATTATTATCATTAAGGCTAGCTATACTTCTTTTACAACCAGTACTTCTAGGGTGTTTAATATTCTTACTGATACGTTGCTGGAGAGGGATACTGTTACGTCAT